>KZ805492.1:34808-82945 GCA_003073855.1 Periconia macrospinosa
ATCATAGGAGAGAAGATCGTCATCCACTTCACGCTCATCACTGAGCTGGCGGTTAGGCTCGTTAACTGCGTAGGCATTAGTTGTTATGCAATGCCAGACTACACACCATTTTTTGTTCGCTCTGGGGGGCGCTTACTTGAATGTGTCAAATCAATAACGTTAGCCCCGGACGGCGTGCACGTAGAATCCACTCTGCCCTGTCCGGCGTTTGGTCTAGGCTTGGTATTCAGGATCCCGTCATGATCAGAACACATGTCTTCATTCACAGGCGTCTTCTTAGCGTATTTGCTTTGTTTGGGCTCTGGTGGTCCTTCATAAGAGATAAATTGAAGCTGCTGAGTGGGAAAAGTATGAAGAGACATTGTTGTGGCTGCCGTCGTTGTAGGGAGGCCTAGTGTTGGGAAGAACGTGGGAGTGCGGTGATTTAAGTCAAATTTCTACGCGAGTAAGCTAGTTCTCTTGGAAAACTGGCTTGAATGGCCTTGCACACCTGAGAGGCAGTAGCATGTACGGCACAGGGTTCGAAACGTGTCCTCCAGGGAACACCAGATTGGAATGCGACGTGCAATCCTACGGCCGCGTAATCTCGATGGCGATGCAACCCTCGTGCGGGGCCTGTTTTCTTTCGGAAAAGAGTGTACACAACTACGCCGCCGGTGCTTGCCATGGAATCGAGGAGCTGTGACGCTGGCTTTCGGGGAGCAGACCGTGCTGCTGCCATGCATCTCCTTTCCCTCAGAGCCTGCCCCAAGCTCATACAAACTCGCAGATTGCCACTCCGTCTGAACTGCGTCCCACGAGCCGATCAGGAAGGTCCCAACATGGACTTTTCACCTCGTCGGCGACGCCGAAACCCAAACTTGGGCTCAAACGTTATCCAACTCTCGGATTTCGGGCTTCCGGCGGCGATGACAAGGCAATGCAGAGAGCCCGGTGCTCAAGCATATCCATGTGGTGGCGATGAGTTTCCTCTAGCTTTCAGCTCCTCTGGTCTGGGACGCTGGCATGCTGCCTAGAGTGCCATATTGGGCGAAGCGTCTGTCCACCCTGACACGCCAATACATCTTGGGCGAGTAGGTGCCTCAATCACCATTCGATCGGCTGAGCGGCGGGTTGTAGACTGGTCGTGCTAGCCTAACGTAATTTACTAACGAAACAGGTTTTCACGAACACTCCGCGATACTTGGACAGTTCGAGGCCAATCGTTTCCCCCAAGACCATGCAATTCCATACCTTTGCCGCTTGTGCGGCTGAATTGCACCGGAAATTGGCCTCGTGCTGAGACAGTGTCAAGGCGCCCAAAAGGGCGGCTTAATCATCGCTCCACGTATTCGATGACGTGGCATTTCGATGATCTCCAGGATCAACGGGCACCGAGGGGAACGCCGGCTCGAAGAGATAGAACCCAAAGGAAACGAGGGAGGATACCGAAGGGCGCCTATGAGCTATTTGCAGAGGGCGGTCGGGTCTGCTGCGCAAGTAAACCAGGTAGAGGAGATGGAGTGACGAGATTCCAGACAGTGGCAGGTGCTCGCTGAGCCTCAAGAGAAGAGGAGTGGAGAGGCTCTTGCGAAAAGCATAGAGCGCAGCGACCTCATTGTCCGCCTATCGAGGCTAGTAAATCAAGAGGCGACTGGCCGGTGCAAGGGTGGCAGAATCGCTAGGAAGAGGAGAGTAAGACCTGGCAGGGGAGACTGAGTAGCCAATTCAAGAGGAAGAGGGCGTTGGAAAAGAGGGACAATAGGGTAGAGCGTAGAACGGCGAGGGACGCGCGCTTTTATGCGATGATGTCGGCGCACGGGCCAGATAAAAGCAGCGTGCTGCCAAGCGAGCATCCATTTCCCGCAACGGAAGCCTCCATTTCCGGATGCAGTTCCACCCTCACCAAAATACCTAGTCTAATAATTAATACGTTAAAATCCTTATATTTAGTATACTTTTAATTTTTTTAAAAAATAATATTTCTAGTTTATATAACTTTTTTTTAATTTTAGAAGCTAAATATAGTAGATAGAATACTTCTTAAATCTAATAAGATACTTAATATAGACTTTAGTATATAGTTTTTTTTAATAAAGTAGGTTTTTTTTATTAGTTTTATAAGTGTACGCTTTTAAGCTAATAAGAAATATATAAATAACTAATAGCTTATATCTAGTAGCTATCTTTATTATTTTATTAGATAATAAGGAAATAGTACTAAAGTACTACCTAGGTATCTCTACCTAGACAAAAATATAAGAAAAAATATTAAAATAAAAAAGGCGGGACCACCTTAATTATAAAAAAATTAAAAAAATAAAAGTTAAAAAGTAGGTATAATTAATTAAGGGATTAATAATAACTAGGGTATTACGTAAGGTAGGCGCTAGGCTTAAAAAAGCTTAGCGCTTACTTAAAAATTATAGAAAAATAATAACGCTCTCTATATTATTATTATTATTATTTTAATAACTACCTATTAAGGGCGGCTAAATAATAAGTAAGCCTAGACTAAACTAGTATTAAATAGTATAGTATAGTACTATCTATCTATCTATTTAGGCACAGCTGCCTAGATATTCCTATAAAGTATAAAAAAAAGTTACGCGCACTACTAGTAAGTATACCTTACTTTTTTTTTTTTACTATACTAGTTAATAATATCTAAGTTAGTAAGTAAGCAATATATAAAAATAATAGTAAGACGCGTATTAATACGTAAAGTAATAATAATATATAAAATAATATATAAAATAATACGTAAACTATAGAAGGACCTATTATTATTAAGTTATTTACCTAATTAGAATTTACACCAGCACTTCTAGTGCTACTTTATACCTAGGGTAAAAATAATAAGGGTAAGGGCGATAACAACGATATTAAGAGCGTAAGTTACCTCCTTCTATATATTAGATAATATAGTAAGCTAGCAACTAGTAAAATTATTAAGGATATTATTAAGGGTAGTTCTATAGTAGTCTAGCTAACTAATAAATAAGCGTTAAAGGTGTACTAATAAAGTTAGGCGTAAGTAATTAATAGTAGTAGTTATAAGCGCGTAGTGCTAGCGTAATAATAATAACTAGTTCTAAATCTATATTAATAGAAGAAGCTTATTAGTTACTTAATATCTATAGTGTTAAAGCTTAATAAAGACTTTAAAATAATGTTAAGGGCGGAGGGCAGCGTAGAGTAGATGCGCTAGATCCTTAAGATTGCGTACTAGAACTAGAGACGTAAAAAAATAATATAAAACATAGATAAAGTTAATAAATAGAGGGTAATATAACTTACAAAAGCTTGTAGCTTTATATAGCAGCAACTATATAGGCTTAGGGTAGTTAGTTAATAAGACGAGGTTAGCAGAAGGCTTACAAAATAATGTTTTAAATTATTATAGATGATTCTGCTACCAGGTAGTAGCAAAAAAGGGAGTGTATATATGTGTACTTAATGAATTAATTAAATAAACAAATAAATAAAAAAAAAACATTAATTATCACTAAAAACATTTTATTATGTACACATAACTAAGTGCTTTACAAATCTATAGGTGAGACAACTATCTTTATTAGTATCTTATACTTAATACTTTTAGTAGGTATTTAGTTAAAAATATATACTATAGTATATACTAGCTCTAGCTAAAGTTTTTTAGAAAAGTTTACCTATATTACTAGATATTAGGTAACTATAATAATAATTACTCTTAGTCTCTCTACTAGGTTTTATTTTAGAGTATAAAAAGCTATAAGTTATAGTAACGTCTTATTACTAATAACTATAGATTTAAAATATAGTAAGTAAAAGCTATTATTATCTCTAGAGAGTACTATTAACTCTTTACCTATTTTATAGATAAAGTTTTATATTTTATAATAGTAATATAGTATATTCTCTATTAAGTAAAATACTATTATTTATATAAAGTAAAGCTTTATTAATAAGTTATACATATATAGTATATACTTATTACTATTTATTACTTAATTAAACTTAATAATATTAATAAATATATCTAAAAAAAGTTAAAGTAGTTTTTTTTTAAATTTATTTTTATTTAGATACCTATCTTTTAGATTTTAACCAGCAATATATATTATAGTTAAGTTAATATATATATTAAGATTTTAGATTAATCTTAATTCTAATAACTACCTCTAGTATATATTTTACTCTATTAATACTAAAGTAACTAAAAATTTAGTATATTATTAATACTAATAGCTTTTTTAGCTATAGTAGTTATCTACTATTTTAAGTAGTAAAAGTTCTAAAACCTATTAATTATTATTATTATTTAACTTTATTAGTTAGAACTAGTTAATTATTCTTATTAAGTAGCTATTTATATATATTAATATATAGTATAATTTTAGTTAGTTACTATATTAGAAAGTATAGAAAGCCCTATAAATAATATAGTTTTATAATAGATTTACTATAGGTATTATACTATATATCTATTTTTTTATTAAAATAGAGACTATTTTAATATATTTTAGTCCTAGCTACTAGATTTATATAAAAGTTTAGAATATATAAAATGTTATAAAGTACTAGGTCTATTAACGTATTATTATAGCTTTAAAGCTTAAAAGTAATACGTTCCTACGTAATAAGGTACGCTATACTATTTCTTACTAATATTATTATTATAGTAGAAATACTTTTAACTTAAAAATTCTATATTTATAGGTTATTAATAACGTAAGTATTTAAACTAAAGTTATATAACTATCTATTTTTAATATTATTAGCTATAGTGTTTACTACCTATAAGATAGTTATATTAACTTTTTTTATATCTTAGACATCTCTTATTTATTATTAAAAACCCTTAGGTTTATTATTTTTAGGTTTATTATTAAGTTAACTAGGTTTTTATCTATCTTTAATTTTAATAGCTTTTAAGTTTTTAAAGCGTATAGCCTACATATTATAAAAGTTTAGGTTCTTTTATAGATAAGTAACGTAGTTTTTATATTATTTTTTCTATTTAGATATTATATTATTCTTTTTTAAGTATATACGCTAATTAACTATATTATACTTACTAAGCTATCTATATTTACTTTTATTATAGTAAATCTCTACGTAGCTAGGTAGTTTTAGTTAATTATTTTTATATTAATAAGGTCTATTACTTACTAGTTAAAAAGATAGTTTTTTCTTTATAGTAGTTTTAAGCGTAGCGTTAGATATTTTTTAAAGTTTTTCTAGCTATTTTTATATAAACTTAATAAGCTTATTAATAGCCTTTTCTAGTATTTTTTCTATTATAAGTATCTTTCTTTATATAAAATTAATATAAGTCTTAACTATATAAATAAAGTCTAATAGTATTATAATTAATAATAGGTAACTAGCCTTTATAAAGTTAAGATTATACTTAGTCTATTTTATAAAAAACGTTTAATAGTTTTTAAATTTAGGTCCTTTTATTAGTATATTATATTCTTTACTAAGTAATTAAAGTAGGGCTTCTATTAATAGCTTTAACCTTTTTTTAATATAATTCTACTAGATAGCATATATATTAAGATTTTTATTATATATTTCTATTACGTAGATATAAAAAATAGTTTAGTTAAAGTACTCCTAAAACTTGCGCTTTTTATTAAAAAACTTTTTATATATTTTAATATTATAGTTATATTTAGCCTAGTAATAAGTAGTACTTTTATTATAATTAGTTTTTTAAGTAGTTTAGTTTTTAAGTATCTTACCTATTTTAAAGATTAGTATTTTAGGTTTATTAGGTCTTATTAGTTTTAAGACTTTTTCTATTTTACCTATAACTAATATTAACTAAAAGTATTACTAAATATTAAAATATATTACTTTTTTTTTAGTTTATTTTTTATACGCTAAAAAGTTTTATAGGTTTATATATACTAGCTTAGTAGTTAATATAGTAGAAGATTTAGATAATATAATTAAAAATAGGTAGTATAACATCATCGGTATACAAGTCAATTAGGCATGCGAGTTAATTACTCTGCTAAGACTATACTAAAATATATTATTATTAATAGTATAACGTAATGGCTTAATAACCTTAACAGCTACTAGAGTTAAAAGAAGCTAGAATACAGCTTACGCTTTAGGCTATTAAATAAGACGTAACACTATTACAGCGACGCGCTACAGCTATCTATAACGTCCCTTAATTAATAATTAGTAATTAACGCGCTAGAAAGACCTTTTAACGTAATTATACGCCTAACTTAATAAAGCTTACCTTCTATAAAGAAGGGGTAATTCTCTAGGAGCTACTTAACTAGGATAAGTAAAGATTCCTATCTAGGCTTATAGATATCTAATCTATAGCTAATTCCTTACTAGCTAAACGTAACTAAAACCTAGTAAGTAAAAAGTAAGCCTTAGCGTATGTTAAGCGCTACGATAAGCTTAAAGTAATCTTTAGTTAAAAGTACAACTATAAGAAAGTAAAATGCGAGGATCTAAAGCTTATTAAGGGTTAGTTCCGTCGTGTAGAAAATACTAAAGCTAAGCATAGTATCCTTAATAAGGACACGTACAACTTTAATAAGTTAGGCTTTATAATAGGCATAATATTAATAGGTTTAGTTATTACCTTATTTAAGTGTTAAGGGAAAGCAAAGCTCCTCTAGCAGAACAACTAGGAGTAAGTTACTATAATTTAAAGCGTTAACGCGACTAGATAAGTAATCCCGCTTTTTCTTATCTTTAGGGGTAAGCACTACCTATCTATATAGTATAAAGAGAATTAACTACCTCCTAAATAGGTAATAGGGCTTTCTAAAAATAGTTAGATAATAAATAAGCTTACCCTAGCGTAGTTAAAGCACTTTAATAAATATACTATAAGGCGTATAGTTAGCATAGCGCGGCTACTTATTCTTAATAGCTATAAAAGCTACTACTTGTTAAGCCTTAGGCCACATTGGCCTACTTTAGCTTGGATTGGCTCAGGATTAGGTAATAGGGCCTAGGGTATAAATAGTTGCCCTAGAGTGAGAGCTGGAGGACAGCGATCACTCTTCGTTACAATACCAACCTACGTCTACCTCTTTACCTACTTTTCCTGCTCACACACATATTGGCCTAGTGTTTTTAATATTGTGATCACTCTTTACGAGTAGCCTAAGTTACCTTATAAATAAGATATCTAACCTATCTTCTACCGGTATAGATACTCCTTTAAAGAGCCAGCCAGCTTAGCAGGGTGCTGCATCGTCTACTTTACGTGGCGATATAGATATCTTAACTTAATTAGGTGTATAGGTAGAGAATAGTTAATAAGAAGATCCTTTTATAGATTAGAATGTCCTAATAAACCACCCTAAGGGCAGAAGGCTATTAGTAGAGCCCTTTACTCCTGCACCGCGCTAAAATAGGCTAATACAGTCTATAGAGGAGCTTAAACTGGAAGAATTACGAAAATAGCAAAAAGATGCAAAATAAAAGGCTGAAATTATAACTTTACGTGCACTAAAGGATTAATATAAACTATCTAACCCGGTAGCACACGTATTGTTAATAACTAAGGCACCTAGGAGCGCACCCTCTGCGAGCGTAAGCTTACTTAGACTAGAGGCTCCCTAGGTTTTTTTAAAGAAGACTTAAGCTAAATACAATTACTAGGTACGTAATTGCGAGGGGTATTTTCTCTAAGCTACTGCGCACTTTCCTAGCGAGGATAGTAAGATTAACTTTAGGGTTTAATATATCTCTAAAACTATAAAGATGCTCTAGAAGACCTTTATTAAATTAGAAAAACGTAAGAACTTCTAATTTGTCCCTAAATAGGCTAATTTAAAGATAGTTATACTGGATTTACTTAGTTCAGCCTAGGAACGATAATAAGCTACCTATAACATAATTAGTCGGGCTAAGCAGCGCAGTGAGCAGACCCCTACGGAACTTATAGAGTATCTACGTCTATTCTGGGACAAGTTGGGCGATACCTAACCCCTAGAGTTTTAGGTGCTAGCTTACCGTAACGCCTTGCTTAACTGAATACGCGCTAACCTATATTTAATACCTAAGGAGAAAGTATCTACTCTTGCCTAGATTAAGGAGTAAGCGAATATTATTTTTTGTAGAAGGCGCTATAACAAGGTGGATAACTTAAAAAAGGATAAAAAGAATAAGCGTTAGGATACTTAGAAAACTTCTAGAAATAAGGGGGATAAGAAACTCCTAAAAAAGAACAAGAACTCCGGAAACGCGTAGAATAGCATGAAATAGGCCAAAAAGGCGTAGAATACTCTACTAAAGCCTAACATAACCTATTAGAACTGCTAAGAGGCCGGTTATTACGCTAGTACCTATCCAAAACCTCTAAAAGATAAGAATAACGCAAATTATAATAAGTTAAGAAAAGGCAAAAATAATAAGGACTTAACTTCTACCTTGTTGCCGCGATTGACTTAATAAAGGAGAAAAGGGATATAGGGCTACTGCATAACGCGGTATACCCTAAGACGTTATAGATATTAACGGTCCTAGTTTCTATTAGGTAGTTAGAAGTTTTCGAAGCCCTAGTAGATAGGTGTTCTTAACTAAACCTATTAACCTTAGATAAGGTAAAGGAGTTAAGCCTACTAGTAGACACTAGAAGTTAGTAGTTTTTAGCTAAGGGTCTAAACGGTAGCCTATTAGACCTTAGCGGCGTTATAGAGGTTAACGTAGAGATAGAAGACTCTAGAGGGAGGAAAGAAATCTACTCTATAAAGTTTATAGTAATAAGCTGGTTATAATACCTAATGTTTCTTAGTTTACTTTAGATTAAAGAGTATTAGCTAAGGTTAAGCTACAGCAGTAAGCAGATGCTGTTTTAGGGAAGAAAACCTAAATCTTAGACTAAATATGTTCTAGTCGCGCTGGAAGAGGCTGTAGAGTTTAAAAAAACTATGCGGAGTTGTAAGGCAGACCTCTACGCAATGTTAGTAAACTATATAGGATAATTTAGGCTAAATAGCGCTACTAAAAGCTTATTACTAGTAGAATATAAGGAATATTCTAATTTATGGTTGGAAAAGGATACAAAGGAGCTTCCTAAGCATAGACCTTAAGATTTAGCTATAAACCTATTGCTAGAAGGGCAACCACCCTACTAACTTCTATACAACCTCTCTATAACTAAGTTGTAGGTCTTAAGAAAGTATATAGTAGAGTACTTAGAGAAGGGGTAGATTCAACGCTTAAGATTACTAGCTAGGGCTCCTATACTTTTCGTAAAAAAGAAAGATAGGAGTTTACGCCTCTATATAGATTACCGCGGCTTAAATAAGGTTACTGTTAAAAACTAATACCTTCTACCTTTAATTACAGAGTTTTTAGATAGACTTACGTAAGTAAACTAGTATACGAAGTTAGATGTAAGAGATGCGTACTATTATATATAGATCCAGGAAGGTGACAAGTGGAAAACCGCCTTTAGGACAAGATACAGTCACTTTAAGTACACCGTAATACCTTTTAGCCTAATAAACGCACCTGTCTAGTTTTAAGCGTATATAAACTAGGCACTTGCAGGATTAGTTAATGTAACCTATATTATCTATTTAGACGATATCCTAATCTTCTCTAGAATAGAGAGCAAGCATATACGCTATATTAAGGCAGTTTTAGATAAATTACGCTAATTTAGGCTATATATTAAACCTTTAAAGTGCGAATAGCACACTTAGCGCACTAAGTACCTAGGATATATAGTGTCTCCTAAAGGTGTTAAAGTTAACCGCAAAAAAGTTAAAATAGTAGAAAAATAGCTAATACTATAAATAGTGCGAGATATACGCATGTTCCTTAGTTTTATAAACTACTACTATTAATTTATCTACGGTTTCTCCTAAACTGCGCTTCCTCTTACGAAATTAACCTAAAAAAGGCTAAATGCGGCCCAAGGCGGGCCTGCATAAAAGAAGGAAAAAAGTTAGATAATTAAAATCAGTTAAAAAGCGAAGGAAGCCTTTGAGATTTTAAAGAAATTATTTATAGACGCACTAATTCTAGCGCATTTTAAGCATAAAAGGGAGACGCGCGTAGAGATTGACGCTTTAGGTAGAGCTATAGCAGGCATTCTAAGCTAATTAGTGCTAAAACCTAACGGTCCAGCCTAATAGAGGCCAATTAACTTCTTTTTACGGAAGTTAATCTAGGTAGAGTACAACTATAACACGCATAACTAGGAACTGCTCGCACTTATAAAAAGTTTAGAGCACTAGCGATATTACTTTAATAGTGTCTTCTTTAAGGTCCTAATAGACTATATAAACCTAAAATAGTTTATAGAGACTAAGGTTTTAAATTATTGCTAAGTTTAGTTATATTTAACGCTGTTAAAGTATAACTTTATCCTAACACACTATCTAGGAGCTATAAATCCTGCAGATAGGCTATTACGGCGCCTAGACTACATAGCTAAGGTAAAGAAACCCGCTTAGAAGTATAATAAGGCCTTTATACAGCCTTTAAGAGACCTACTAAGTAGAACGACTAAAGAAAGACCTTTAGTTGCCGCCATCCTAAGGCTAAGAAAGAACAACCTAACACAGGCAGTGGAAGGTAAAAAAAGGGCAATTAAAGAGTTCTTTATAGTAGAACGGGCTACTTCCCCTAAGCTAAAAGACTTAGAGGATAAAGTAGAAACTAAAATTAACTTAGAGGCGTCTTCTAACGACTCTAACACTAATTAAGATAATTTAGAGCAAATTAACCCAGACGACCTTAACTAAGCTTAATATAAGTTAGTAACCCTTACGTTACCTAAGGAAAAGGTAAAGGCGCTTAAAGAATACTACAACAGCCTACTTAGAGGCTATTTTAGCTATGCTAAGATAGAAGAAAAGATAAGGAGGCGTTATTAGTAGGAAGAGATGTTAAAAGAAATTACTAACTACTATAAGGACTGCTTGCGCTGCCGTTAGGCGAAGGCCGCTAGATATGCACTATATAGTAAACTATAACTACTAGAGCCGCCAACTAGAGTATAGGAAGAAGTAACAATAGATTTTATTACGGAACTTCCCCCTAGCAAGTTGTGTAGCGCAGTGTTTAATGCAATACTTATTATTATAGATAGGCTAACTAAAATAGGCCACTATATCCTAGCAAGAGCTAACTAGAAGGGAACAGACCTGGCAGAGGCCTAGGTACGCGAAATTGTTTGCCTCTATAGGGTACCGTAGCAGGTAATTTTAGACAGAGGCCCTTTAATAAATAGTAAGTATTAGAAGACGTTTAACTACTATTTAAACGTAAAGAGGATTCTTACTTCTGCTTATCACCTACAGATAGATAGTTAGACTAAAAGGTAGAACTAAACCCTAGAGTAGTACCTAAGGTGCTTTTGCACGTTGGAATAGGATAATTAGGCGTTGTAGTTACTAATAGTAGAGTTTGCGTACAATAATAGCAAACATGCGACTATAGGACTTACACCTTTTAAATCCTACTACGGCCTAAACCCCCAAAGCGCAAATTAGCTTAAAGAGGCCCTAGTTAGCTTAATAGCACCCTTAGGAAAGGAATTAGCTAAATAAGTAGTAACCTTATAGAAGGAGTGCAAGAAGAAAATTGCTGCGGCTAATAAGTACTAGTATAGGTACTATAATAAGCAAAGACTATCCCTACCTTTTAAGAAGGGAGACTAAGTCTTACTATCTACCTATTATATTTATTCTATTTATCTAAAGAAGAAGCTTAACTGGAAATATATTAGACTAGGGACTATATTAGACCAAATTGGCGCAACTGCGTTTAGAGTGGAGATGCCTGGGCTGGAAAATGTCTATCTAGTCTTCCACGCGTCACTATTAGAACTATATAGTCCCTTAGGCTTAATCCTATAACCTAAAGATCTAATTAAGGACACCTTGCGGGAAATAGGAGACGATGTGTTTAAAGTTAACAAAATTATAGATAGAAAAAAGAATAGCTAGGGTAGGTAGAAATACCTTATTAGGTGGAAGGACTGCAAAGAAGACAAGGACACCTAGGAGCCAGCAGCCTACATAAGTAGTAACACCTTAAAGGGGTTATAAAAAACCTATACTAGGAAGAAGAAAGCTAAAGAAAAACTAGCTAAGACAGCTAGAAAGAAGTTAGCCCGCTCCTAAGTAGCCTAATTTATGCTAACTTGTCCTGACTAGAACTAGTGTAGGTAAGAAGCCACTGAGAACTAGGAACCAGTCCTAAAAGACTACTCTTTAAGGGCAAGGAGTAAAAAAAGGGGGGATAGTGCAAGAAAAAACCACAAACCTACCTAAGGTTCTGTTTAAACGCCAGTCCTCCTTAACCTTCGCTATACCCACCCGAATAGTTCTAGATAGAGAGGTTAGTTAATCCCCCTAGTAAAAAGAAAAGGAAGAAGAAAGAAAAAAGAAGAGAAGGGATATTTATATACCCCTCCTAGCTTAGATAAAAGAAATTCCAGGAGCGTTACAAAGTAGCGCCAATATAGCCTAGTTTAGGCTAGGATTAGGCTTTATAAAGAATAAGTAAAAGCTTAATAGGCTACCTTTACCTAAGTTGTTTTCCTATTAGGTTTTTTACTAATAGGTGTTTAATAGCGCTTAGAAATGCGATATTTAAATCTTTAATTAGAGCTAGAGAATAGGTGATTCTGCATAAACTGCGCCAATTTAGCCTAGTTTACCCTACTTAAGTAAAACCTAACCTAGATCCTAAGAAAGGGACTAAGGCCGAGGAATAGTTACTAGGCTTAACCTTTTTAGGATTAAAAAGGGACAGAAATGCCCTCTTATCCCTAGTCTTCTCTAATTATAGGTAAAACTATAGGCTTTAACTTAAGAATTAGAGGATAGGAGCAAGAGATACTAAGCTAGGACCTAAGTTTAAACTTAGAAGATTTGCTAAAAAAGAATTTTAGGGCAAAGTTTTCCTAATATTTTTCCTAGGGATTTTTTACAAAAGAAATTATAAAAAAAATTTTATAAGGAAATTTTAACCTATATATTCTCCTATAAAAGGCCCGTAGGCTAAACTAAAACTCCTTTTTTTATGCAAAGGGTATCTTTATTAGCCGAAGCTAGAAAAACACATTCCTAAACTCCTTAAATACTTACTATACGCGCTATTTTGCGCTAATATAGTCTAGATTATATCACCTTATCCTATTAACCCCTACGACCACGCTTTAAAGCCGCAGTCTCTGCAGTCCCAGATGCCTTACGCTTTTTACCGCTACCACGGGCTACCTTAGCCTAAGCCGCCTTAGCTTTCTTTTTTCTGTCGCTGGCCGCATCTTTAACAGACTTACCAGCACTACGGACTTCTATGCGCTTCTATACGAGCCTGTTAGCGCCAATCCGTGCTAATATAGTCTATTATTGCTACTTACGCTCTTTTTAGGAGTATTAGGAAGCTCGTTATCCGAATCCTCCTTTTTAGAGTCTAGTTCAAGCTGCTTTTAGAGCTTTAAGGTCTTTTTATAGATAGCTGCCTTAAATTAGTTCCGACCTTTTACGAAAACGCTAGATTCGGTGCTATAGAGGCCGTTCTTCCCTTTTCTGTTGTAAAGGGACACATAATTAGTATAAGGCTGGAATCGACTACAGAATACTGTTAGTTGCGCTAATATAGGTTAAAATATACTAATTCCTACCTCCTAAGGTTGGCAAGCATAAAAGGGGCCTTCTTTTAAATCGTCTTACGCGCTTCGTCCATCTCATCGTTAGAAACGTAAGGACCAGCGTTATCTAGCTTCTTAATAGTAAGGATAGACTTAGTAATAGAATTTATTAACTTTTCATAGTCTTTAGGGCACTATTGCGCTAGATTAGCCTAATTCGCGCTAATGTCTACTATATACGTATAGCAAAGCAATCTTAACCTAAGCTAAAGCAGTACTTGTATCGGAAGGCCTAATAAACCAATCCATCCTCTCTTTTAACCTTAAGAATAAACTATTTATCCAAATCCTAGGGAGGAAAGCGACAGCGGAACTCTTTCACCTTCTCCTTATTATAATAGATCTTCACAAACCTATTAAGGCAGCGAAGGCACCACATACGCGTGTTGATTCCTTTCTCGTTGTATTCCTTCTATTAAAGGTCTTTTATTGTAGATATAGTGTATTTAGAGCTAATTCGTACCAATTTAGCCCTATTTGTCTCGTATCAGGTTTCTACGCGGAAAAAGAAGCCTAAAGAGGCGCGTCTGGATTCGTTAGAGCCTAAAAAGGCAAAGCGTAGGGGAATTGGAAGAAAATATGCCTAAGAGGGCGTCGTTAGGAAAGAACCGAGCTATTAAGAGCAGTTAGCTATAGACTACGCTAAACTAGAACAATTTACGCCAATTTCTATCTCCTTAAGATTTCTAAAAATTCTTAAGAAAAGGGTTAATTAGGCCAGAAGGGGTATATATACCTTACTATGGCAGGGGTAAGCTAAAGAAGAAAGGAAGAGAGGTAGGGGGGGAGCTTATTTATAGGCTTGGCTGGCGACCGGAAAAAGGTTTTTCCGGCCGGCCCTAGTGCTAGCGCTAGGCTAGCCTAGGTAAGCGAGCAGCCCTTGCCCCGCACCTTTTACCTTCACTTTTACCTTTTAAAGGACTTGCTACGCTGGACTAGTTTATCGCAGGAATAGCTAGGTGCACCCTTATTGGGACAATAAGCCCCTAAAAGGGGGATAATGTTAAGCCTTAGGCCACATTAGCCCACTTTGGCTTGGATTGGCTTAGGATTAGGTAATAGGGCCTAGGGTATAAATAGTTGCCCTAGAGTGAGAGCTGGAGGACAGCGATCACTCTTCGTTACAATACCAACCTACGTCTGCCTCTCTACCTACTTTCCCTACTTACACACATATTGGCCTAGTGTTTTTAACACTACTCTTTTAAATTTAAGTAATACTATAAGAAATATAATATTATTACCTTATATATGTCCCTATACTTATTACACCTCCTACAGCCGCTTAACGTTAGTTGTTTTACGCCTTTAAAAAAGGCGTATAGGCGCTAAGCTAAGCAGCTAATACGTAACTATATTACCTATATTACGAAACTTAAGTTCTTACTATACTTTATTACTACTTTTCGCAATTCTTTTACTAAAAGTAATATATAAAAAAGCTTTAGAGGCGCTAGGCTAGTCCTATTTAACCTAAAGGCTATAATATTAAAGCTTAATATAAGGTTAAGAACGCTAACACTACCCCTTCTAAATAAGGAGCCCTAGGCGTCTAAAACCCTAAGTAATACCCTAAAAATTAGGTTTTAGTTAACGCTAGTAAAGGAGAGGATTTAGAGGCATCTAGATAGTTTACTAACCTTAATAGTTAAGGCTTTTAAAAAGCTTACTAAAGGCGCTACTATTATAGCGCATAAGCTTATATTAGTATAAAAGGAAGTTGCTAAGCTTTAAGCTACTAATAAAGCCGCCACGCGTTATAAATTATATAAAAGAAAGCGGATATAGGTAGAAGAAACGCTAATAGTTAAAGAGGGCCAGCGCTTAGTAGCTCTAAGAGAGTTTAGGGTGCGTAGTAATAGGAAGAAGGCGTTAAAAAAGGTGCGTATAGAAGAGGCTGGTCCCTCTTAAAGACACTGTAAAACCTACGGTAAGACTAGGCACAACTTACGCACCTGTTAAAAAGACGCGTAGGACCTAGGGGGGTTATTAGGAAAGTTGTCTAGAAGCCCTAATATAAGCTGGTGTTGTAATTCTTTATTAAAGGTTGTATTTTTAGTATAGTCTTAGCAGAGTAATTGACTCGTATGCCTAATTAACTCGCATGCCAATAACGTTATATAATTTATTAACTATAATTAATATTCTTTAATAAGTTGCAGACTATTTTAGGCTTATAACTATAAAGTTAAGCTACTATAATAAAGTTTATAAATTTATATATATTATATATAGCTAACTATAGTATTTATATTATATTAACCCCTAAATACTAAGGTAGGCAATACTAAAATAAGTAAGTAGAGCTGTCTATATAATACAGCCCCTAAATTATAATATATGTGATACTGATTAGTAAGCTATCAGTCATCTCTCAACTAACACCTGCTCCGTACATGTAGATCACCAAGTGAACAGTGTTAAGTACGGCCCTCGAACAAATTAGGACTAGTATGTTCCGATAATAGGTGTAAGCACAGCGTACCTGAACCGGGAAGACAACAAAACGAAACAGTCTATCGATATTTGATACTTGCTTTTTCGTGTTCTCCCATAGCCATATTCAGAAAAACTATATACTTCTTCCAAGATGTTTGAAATTTCCTTGAAGGTTACGTCACTGTAACAGCTGACTGCAAAGCGATCTACTGCGGATGATATTCGCGATGCTGATTCCAAGCACCAGCCCAACATTCACGTCACTAATTGAAGAATGTGGAACGGAGCTTTGTAGATCTAGTTCCACTAAGCCCAAGGTAGTTCTGTTTACCGGTAGGTTTACTTGAACCCCTTATGTCAACGGCCTGTTTGAGGTCCAGATTTGCCGTTACCAATTTTCGGCGCTAGCTATGTTTGGATAGGCCTACACGTGATCATCATTCGCTAACAATTTTTTTTCTAGAACACCCGCAATTGCGCCGACTCGCCGAACTAGCCCTGACTTCAAATTTTGAACTTGATGCTAGCAGTGCACAAAAAAAGGTGTTCAAAAGTAATATTTGACATATAGACGTAGAACATTGAATCGAGGGGTATCCGTCAAAATATCTAATTGGCAATTAATGTTACATCTCGTCCCATTTATTCTACCTGGTATGAAGCACTCTGGATTGTGATGTACACGGGATTGCCGCTATTACATAACGGCTTCCTAGGGTAGCGGCGGACCGTGGCCGCCTGGAGATCTTATGATGCATATGTGGGTTTTTGGCCACTAGCGTTTTGTACCTGGATTTTTTGCATTTTTCCCCCTGCGTGATTTGCCCCGATCTACCCCAACCTGTAGTGATATTGATCTTGAATTCTCAAGCTTCTGAACACTCACATAATCCCAGTAACCAGTCCAACCTCGATCGTTAGTGACTATTGTGAAAACATATAAAAGTTGGCGAGGTGTAGCAGTCTTCAAAAGAATTTTATTGATTGTCATTCTCCTGAGGATGGCCATAATCACATCAATTGATTGAGCTTCTTGGCAGGGTGAAGATTCATAATGCCTCACACTTCGACGGGGATGACCCTCCGGGCCTCCGGAGCACAAATTTTCTCCCCACAAATTACCAATGTAGTAGTGGCAAGAGTCCGATTTTCGGCATATGTTTCGTCACAGTATACGCTAAGATCATTGCCTTGACTATGTGCGAACGGGGAACGAATACATAGTGCAACGTCTCCCCGCAATCTTGTGTTGCTCCACGAACTCCCCCCAAGGTTGACTTGTTTCTGGACATGCTTGAGTAGAGACCCTCTTTACTCGGAAACCCGGGTTTTCTTTGTAGGCCACTCTGTTGCCCCTTCGTATACAGTCATCATTTCAGCTCATCCTCGCTCTGTCTTTCGCACAATACCATCTTTCCTGTCAGCAACAACGAAAGATTCCCCCATGGACGTCGAAACCAACTCATCCAAGCTAGGCGACAAATGCCCAAAGCATGGAAGCGATGAGAGCTCCAGCGAATGTGCATTCTGCGTCGCCGCCGGTGGGGGAAGCACCACACAAGATGCGGTTTTCGGTGAAATCACTGAGGGAGGCCCGAACTATCGCGACGTGAGTTTAGTCGAGTCTTTGCCGAAAGAATATGAGCTGATGATACAAACAGGTCGGCTTCCTTGGTACAGTCGCGCTTATGATGAAGACCCAGGTCGGACTAGGCGTTCTGTCCATCCCATCTGTTTTCGATACACTTGGAATGATACCCGGAATCATTTGTCTGATTGTAATTGCTACCATCAATACCTGGTCTTGCTACAGTATAGGCGCATTCAAGTTGAAACATCCGGAGGTATACGATATCAGTGACGTCGGATTGAAGCTCTTTGGTCCCATTGGTCGTGAATGCTTTGCTGCTGCCTTCATTCTCCGTGAGTAGTCCGCCCCGCTCTCTTTCATATATGGAATCCTTTGCTGAGAGCGCAATACAGTCATGGTATTCTGTTCAGCGTCCGGAATGTTGAGTATCGCTATCTCACTGAACGCAATATCGACACACGCTGTATGCACCGCCGTATTCGTAGCTGTGGGCTGGGTCATCGCATTCGGATGCGGCAGTATTCAAACCCTCAGTCGCGTTTCCGCGCTCGCCTGGGTTGGACTTGTCTCCATAATTGTGGCCATCTTCACTGTCACTATTGCCGTAGGGGTGCAGGAGCGCCCTTACGCTGCCCCTCGCGAGGGTGTCTGGACCTCCGACTACAAGCTATTCGCCAGCCCTGATTTCGCTTCTGCTTCCGCGGCTCTCTCCTCCCTCGTATTCGCCTATGGCGCCACTCCCGCCTTCTTTTCCATTGTTTCCGAGATGCGGGAACCCCGGCACTACACTCGGGCCTTAATCGTCTCTCAAATCAGTATGACCACAATTTACATCGTCATCGGAATTGTGGTGTACTATTTCTGTGGCTCTTACGTTGCCTCACCCGCGTTGGGTTCTGCCGGTCCTGCTGTGAAGAAGGCCTCCTACGCAGTCGCATTGCCTGGTCTCATGGCAAGCACCATGTTGCTCACTCACTATCCATCCAAATATATTTTCGTCCGTGCACTTCGGAATACCCGCCATCTCGCAGCGAATACAAAGATTCATTGGGCGACATGGCTTGGCTGCACTTTCGGAGTCTCGATCATCGGCTACATCATCGCCTCTGCCATTCCCGTCTTTGGAGGTCTCATATCGCTTATTGGCGCTCTTTTCGCTACTTTCACATCATTCCAACCTATGGGGTGCATGTGGTTGTATGATAATTGGAAGAAGGGCACTGTTCGAGGGAGCAGGACGAAATGGTTACTGATGGTTTGCTGGGCTGTATTTGTCATCGTAATTGGTACTTTCTTGATGGTCGCTGGCACCTATGGCTCGATCGTAGGAATTATGGATAGCTACAAAGCGAGCGGGGGATCAGCAGCGTGGAGTTGTGCGGACAACTCTAATTCCGTTTAATCATTATTAGTCGTATACTTTCTGTAAAAATAGGATTTTGAAGCATCTCCATGATATTGCCCAACACGAGTTCGCAGTTTAACGTGCATGAATTTCACAAGCCGATACTTAAGGCACTTAGTGGTGACTTACGTTTCATGGATTTGATTGTAGCCATTCATGGCACAACAGGCTATATCATATTCAATATTCTCTCGACTTCGATGATGGCGAATAAAACCAAAGGCGCGAATCAGGATCTCGGTTCCGGCGAATTTCAAATCATGGTTGAACTTCAAGTGGATGGCATCCCGTCACGTGACTCTCGCGTTTGTTTACTTACACCACGGAAACACGTGCACGGACCCATGCTTGGCATCGTTGCCTAAGTAAGTAGCACACTACAACCATCTAGCTACTCTATAACGAACACCACGCAATAGTATCACGAACGTCCGCTTCCTCTGACAACTCCCGCGGCTGATAAACTAGTCAATATCAAATTCAAGCAATTGTACCAGGCTACCAAGTACCATGGAGTATCGGTATACTTGAAGCGACACCTATCATTGGCTAACACAATCACAGGCCGAGCGACGATATTATCAAACTGGTATTTCCGAAATCCAATGGGGACACGGATGTCCTAAACGTTCATCGCGGTACTCTGTGCAAGAGTTCTAGCTTTTACCGCAAAGCTATGCAGTCAGAGTGGACGAAGCTGAGAGAACAACCCGACGTCATGCAACTTCGGTACGAGGATGTGGCCGTAGTCAAGGACTACATACGATGGCTGTATTCCAACAATATATCAATTACATCGAACGAGGCTGCGTACGCCACAGTTGAAAAGAGGGCTGAGGAAGCGGAGAAGGTCTTTGTTTGGCTGGCAGAGTCGTACGTCTATGGAGAACAGATCCTCGACATCGACTACAAAAATGCGGTGATGAAGGCCATTTTCGAGACACAGAAGAAGTTCAACTGGAATATGGGTCCCGCGAGCGTGAGAATTGTCTATGAAGGAACTCCTTCTGTGTCACCTCTTCGACGTTTGATAGCCGAGAGGATTGCGCGTAGCGCATATGATGATTCAAAGAGCGATGTGGGCTGGATGCATTTCGTTGACGACTATCCAAGGGAGGCTTTGGTGGATGCGCTGAAGATGACAATTCAGGTACGCGATCGGCCGAAAGGGGGCTTCGTCTACGATGTTAGTCCATACCTTGAAGAGAAGGAAGATGAGAAAGAAAACAATTCAAAGATGAGACTCGACTAAAATGAGCTCATGATACATGACGGCTTCCAGGGGGGGAAGCAGCGGGTTGGGGCCTATTTGAACTTATTGCAATACCCATGTCTGAATTTGTAGTTTAGCAATTTTCCCTCGGAAGAATGGGAGCCAGAGTGCTTTGGGTATCAGCCTAGGTATCCCGGAGCCAATACAACGATCAATCAAGTCCTTCACACTGATGCCATTTGCCAACTTCCAAAGTACTTTCAAGGAATTCCAGCTTTAGCTAGGCATGCATATATATTCGTCAAGACTTCTCATAGTCATCGGAGTATTTCATATGTCTTATCCTGCTTTGACTTAGATTAATCGTACGACTTCAGACTATGCTGGTACCACAATTTCCCTTCAACAGGGTCGGTAAAAAAAGGAGATCTAAGATACAGAAGTGCCCTCTTGACTACCTCAAAAAACTGGATCTCCGTTTAGTCCTTTGCCTTTGTCGGCTGTGGCAGCAGCAGCAGCAGCAGCAGCCCCTAGTTCAATAATGAACGAACTCAAATTTTAAAAATTAGGCTAACCGTCGGAGCTGAGAACTAGCTTGGTAATAATGCTGGTAATGATGGCCAAAATGATGAAAGCATAGAGAAACACAAGATGGTAATGTGACCGTATCTTAGCGACTTCGATAGGGAATCTTAGAAAGCATTGAGCGTGTGAACTACTGCAGTAAGACACGCGCTGTGAAGGGATTAGCGTGGTTTCTTCCTTTGGCAGCGCAGTCCTCACATTGGAACATTATGTTTTCTGGAAGTGGGATATGTTTTTGATCGCAAAAAGGTATTTGTATTTTTGAAATATATAACTGTTTGGGTTGATGCGGCTGACGTGCAGAATGCTTTACTCGGGCCGTAACATTGCTATGGGCGCAGCCCGAAGAGTCAAAAGAGTGACAAGAAAGTAGTGTATTGTACAAGTATTGGTATGTAAGACAAAAAGCTGCATATTGTAGTGTACAGAAGAAGTAGTGGTTCTGATGCTAAGATCTATTCACGTGAATTTCATGTCTAACCCACAGATGGTTCTGGGCCTCTGCAATGAGTGCCTTTTTTTTATTCTTTAGGAATTATGAGTGAACTTAGTTACCATTCTGCCGCAGAGTTTGAAATATCTGACATAATCCAGTGACCTTGGATACTATACTTCATTTGAAGGCTCTGAGAATTAAACCCTGGCGGGTTCGAGAACCCTGATCTTGTTAAATATTTACCAAGTCTTCTCAAAGCATTCGAAGTCTTGTTACAATGTATTATTCAATAGGTGCATTTCCACAGAGCTTTGTCCAAATGTTAGATCATGTACGTGCCAGCCCTACAATCATCACTATGCGCTCAAGCAAGGTCAACCGATCTCGCGGTCAAATGCAAGGAGCCTTCAGGAGTCGGCAAATTTCAAAACGTATAAGAAGTGATCGGATCAAAAGAGAATCGACGTGTTTGAGAAATATTACTTCGTTCATCAGAGGGCCTTTCATATCCCAAGAACCATGGAAGTAATGTAGGCATAGCGCACGAAAGTCAAGATCAATGAAGATATGCATCCGTGGAGAGTATGGTGTGCTATATGGAAAAAGGTAAGCCAATATTTCTCCCGTGCTCCCGACGTCTCATTGAAGATTCTGCCGTAATTAGTCAAAATCGAAGGATCTTCCCTCAACCGAAGAACCCTTGTAAAATTAAGCATTAATGTATTTCTTAGTTGAGGAATATTCCGACGGACCAGCTCCCAAGCGAACAATAGAAGAACGAGATTGTACCCCGGGCGGGGCTCCAGACCGTGTTCACAGAGTATGCGATAGGCATCAGTGGGCGTGACCCGGCGACACCAATTACATCGATGCCTCAGTCGCCGAAAGAAAATTCTTTATATGGCGCGATTGTGATAAAGAAAACCTGTGCATTTGCGTAAGTTCCCCCTTCTTTTGTTTCCGTACTTCATGCATATGATCTGCAAGTCATTTATATGTTGTTTCCCCCTGTAGCATTCTTCTGCTTAATCGCGCAATGCCTCCCATGTCCATTCCTACCCAGCCTTATAAGGAAACGCAATAATACCTCACGTAAATCTCCATTTCAAAGAGAAGAAAAAGAATCGGAAGGGTAAATGCGCGATTTCCGACGATCTCAACCAATAAATTGGATGAAAATCATTGGTCGACAGATAGAGTAACCGGGTATGCTTATCCCCATCCTCATCCTGGAAAATTGCGACACCCGTCTTATGAGGTGAAAATATCTCTCGAACACCCCATATTAGGATTCTTAAGGTGGAAAAACCGGCTAGAGATCCAAGGCAACTGAGCGAAACCCTTTCTAACACACAAAGACTACTCTTTCTATGCTACCTTCTAGAATGTTGTGTTTTCCAGAAGCCGGTGCCACTATACCTGGGAATCTGGATAAGTTGCTTAGCAGCAGGGGCTCCTAGAAACACCCCACACCTTTCCATTATGGGATGCGGAGAGAGCCATTCCGTTCCAGCCAGGGTCTAGTCACTGTCGCTTATCGTCTATCTCACCACCGCCCAGGTTGAACGATTCCAGAGCTCTCTCTGCGAACGGTAGCTACCAGTCCATATCAGATAATGGGTTGTTGAATACCTCCAATCTGCTTCATTGTCCCCTCATACTGCCCGTCTCGCCTCCCCCTTTGCAGCGGGGCGTATGTACTGTCCTACGCCGCCCTACAAACAGCTGGCCTCGACCCTCCGCCTGCCAGCGACTCACACGCAACTTCGGATTCTCTTTTCATTTTCCCGTCTTCCAGATTGAATTTCCAATGGTACAATAGTACGCCTATGTACACAGACTCGATCGGGCGAGAAGCCCGCCAATCATCATGTGCCTCCACGCCTGAACCAACACAGCACAGGTAGTATTCATGGGTGTTTCACACAAATGGCAAGACCCAAATTTCGTGCAGCCCCGGATCGCAGCATCCCTGGGCCGAACCCCGAAAGTTTAGGGATGCAGAAAATCATTGGCAGCAACTTGCCACTCTAACCCAACGAGGATCCCATCTACTACGGAACAACGGCCCCGCTCCCAGCACGGAATCGTTCATACATGTACATGCGATATGGGATATGTAGGTACAAAAGACATTCACGTCAGCCCATCTGAAAATTGTTTTCCATATACCTCCCTCTTTTGGACCCGATTGTGGACCCGATTGTGATAAGGCTTTGTCTTACACCCGCAAAAACAATGTCGATTACCAAGGATTCAATGGGGGAAGTGGAGAACAAGGTGCGGGGATTCCTCCGCAGCCACCATAAACAAAACTAATTCACATATTGCGTTAGACCGAGGTGGTCGAGGTCAAGCAGTTGAAAGGTAGCGAGGCCTTTCACGAAGCGCTGCGAATGGAACCCTTGAGAAAGTTTGACCCTACAACCATTGCCTTGTGCGGATGCCTGCTCTTGGGTTTTTTCTGCCAAACCGTGAACGGTTTCGATGGCAGTTTGTTCGGAGGTCTTACAGGTATGCGCAATCCCTGGCCGGTCTTGATCACTTCCGTTTTTTAATATTCAACTCAGCCAATTCCACGTTCCTCGAATTCTTCCATGGGTCCAGTGATGGTGTGTGGGCAGCAATGACATCCGCCATGTATCAGATCGGTGCTGTCGTTGCGCTACCCTTCGCTGGTCCGATTATCGATTCCTTTGGCCGTCGAATTGGAATGATGTCCGGAGCTCTGCTTATTTGCATTGGTACAATCATCAACGGACTCACTATGGCCAATGGAAGCAACTCCCAGCTGAAAGGAGGTCGTTTTGTTTTGGGTTTTGGTGTGACCATCGTCTCCGCAGCAGGTCCTATCTATGTTGTTGAGACGGCTCATCCAGCACTTAGATCCGTTATCACAGCTTATTGTCAGTGTGCTATATTCCAAATGTTTCTTTCAAACGGACTAACCTGAGATAAAGGCAATACGTTTTGGTTCGTCGGATCTATTCTCGCAGGCGGTGCCGTCCGAGGTGCCCTCAATCTCACTGGAAACGTCTCTTGGGGTTTGCCCATTTGGCTACAACTGGTTTTCCCTGGACTAATCGTAGTTTTCATCTGGTTCGCTCCAGAGTCCCCGCGGTGGCTCTACGTCCATGGCAAGACGGACCAGGCTCGTTCCGTCCTTACCAAATGGCACGGCTACGGAAATCCAGAGTCGGCATGGGTCAAACTCCAGCTTTCCGAATATGAAGAATTCCTGGAGCTCGATGGTGCCGACAAGCGTTGGTGGGATTACAGTGCCCTCTTCCGAACACCATCGAGCAGGTACAGGATTGCTTGTAACATTGTCTTCTCCATCTTTGCGCAGTGGGCAGGTAATGGCGTACTCACTTACTTTTTGCCTGCTGTTCTAGAAACCTCTGGATACACCAGAGACGTCGAGAAAGCCGACATCAACCTTGCATATGCGTGCTTCCAGTTCGCATTCGCATTGATTGGTGCCGCCTTTGTAGAAAGAGTAAGAAGCTACACAACCTGTGGACGCATAATTAGTTTTGCTGACTGACATCCAGGTTGGTCGACGACCGATGATGCTCTCCTCCATGGCCGCCTGCTCAGTTGTGTGGGTCGGTATGACGATTGCGTCTTCTCAATTTGCCGCAGTAAGTGTCTAAGCTCCACTTCATGGGCCTGAAAAATACTTATAAAATTATAGAGCAACGAGACAAACAGTGCTGCTGCCAAAGCTACTGTCGCGATGATATTCCTATTTGGCATGGTTTTCTCAGTCGGTCTTACGCCTCTGCAAGCCCTCTACCCTGTTGAGGTTCTTTCCTTCGAGATGCGCGCGAAGGGGATGGCCTTCTCCGCTTTGGCCGTCAACGTCGGAGGTCTTCTAAACCAATTCGCGTGGCCCATTTCCCTCGAGAAGATTGGATGGCGAACATATATTGTTTTCACTGTTTGGGATGCGGTCCAGTGGCTTGTGTTCTACTTCTTGCTCCCGGAGACGAAGAAGAGAACCCTGGAAGAACTGGACGTTGTTTTTGCTGCGAAGAACCCTGTCAAGGAATCCCTGGCTGTTAGGAAGATTGGATTCACGGAAGATGGTGCCGTAGTTGAGGCCGAGAAGTTGTAATCTGCGTTCGCATTAGGCAGCGAATCCGCTTTTACGTCATGGGGATCCTAACACCTGCGTTGGTCTCCCAGAACCACAACCCCGGTCCCTGGGTACAGTTCAGCGGCACCGAAAGATCGAAATTGTATGTAGGGAAAGGAGGGCAGAACGGGAATTAATCACATCATATGTTGTGAGAATTATCATTATTCGCTATGGTTTTTTGTCCGTTGAGTCTAGTACACGGGCTAATGCCAATCATAATCATCGATGCAGTTCCATTTATGCGACGCCGAACACCTGCGTCGGAGTAATAGTGAAGTTGATTGGCGGCGTCACAAATTGATTGTACGTGGCTTTGTGGCTGCCCGAGAAGTTGTATGCAGGACTGACATCTCACGTTAGTTTTCGCTCTTTACATGCAGGAGAGGAAGAGGGAAGTACTCACCGGTCCTCGTACCCAGAAAACAGGAAGCTCACGATAATCTCCTGCGGGCCGTAGCCAGTTCCGTCATGCGGCCTGAGCGACAGCTTCGCCGCGGCATTGTTATTCGCACCAACGAGCATCTGGCACGACTCGTATACGGAGGGAACAGTGAAACTGTTGTCATAGCCCTGCTCGGAGCCGCTGCAACGTGCCTTGACGCCCAAGATCTCGCCTTCGATGCTCGGCACAGTGATATTGAACAAGTAGTAGCAGCCGCTCCGGGAGCAGCCAGCTTCCCAGTTTTCGATTTGCCAGTTCCAGTTCTCGGGGATTGCGATTTGGCGCGCGACGGGGCCGGCGAGGGCGGAGGCTGCGAAAAGCGCGAGGGAGGTGAAGGAAACCATTGCGACGAGAATTTTTCGGTATTTGGTAATTAAATCTTCGGGGTGTTCGATGGCGTGCAAAGGCTGGACTGCGTGTATCGGTGTAGCGACAACAAACAACAAGAGAAAGGATGCTATGGAAGATTTATATACCTACAAAAGTACCATCCTTTCATCGTCGTGCCGATCAATCAATAAATGGTAAATAGTCTTGGTACGGGGAAGTTAACTCGTTCGAGCAACCCACGTCATAGTGCTCCGAGATCGCCAGGCGAATGAGCCTTTTCCAGCCACTAAAGCTAACATGACAATGTAACGCCGCAGGGTTGGACCTAGGCACTAGCCACAAGCAATATTTTGCAATAGTTGCAACGGCGCGATTAAAACTAAATATAGAAAACGTCTGCTACGTAGGTCTTTTCGCCATAGCTTTGACATTGAAAACGACATTGCAAAACTGTCGGTGTGTGGCCTTGTTTGCTATCATCCGCCACAAACGTCTTTTCTCCGCTACGAGTCATGACAAGTCGGTTCTCGGAATGATCCTCCGGACGGTGATGTCCCTCGGCCGAAGCTATTTGTACCTCACATCTTTTTTTTTTATCGAGCTTCGATAACTATTGAGAATTAAGTTTACCGTTAGAAACTTATTAGCTATTGAAGGTGAAATAAAGGCAATGTGGCCGTGACATACCGACGGTTGTTATGCAGAGATCCTGCCCTTCTACCCTTCGATCTGCCCATATCTTCTGAATGATGATTAAATATGGGTTCATGAATTCTCAGCGGATCGGACACGGTCCACAGTGCCTTTGCGGTGAGTTCATTGTCATGCGACAACCAGTCGTTAAGCTTTCCGTCGAACCACAATTATGTAATTCCTCACACGGTGAACATAGATTGGGGAAGAATAATGATTCCCTATGCACGAAACTACATAGTTACCATCAATGAAGTCATTACACATGGAAGAATGCAACCATCCCAATGTTTTTCCATCCAAAATTTCGTCATAAATAAGTCAATGTAACTCTCCGCTGCACCCAAAAGCTTTAAACCCATTCGCAGGCGGAGCAGACTAAGCTGGGGGTGCCGGGACCGAAGCAATAGTATGTGGAATCTCAGGAGGTTAATCTCAATCGTGGTGTCGCCGCCTTCATCTAAACTGGCAGCATTGATTTCAAAGTCCCCTCCGGCATCGTCCCCATCTTTCTATTTCTTGCCAAGCTGACGAGGTGGCGCAGTTTGTTGTGGTGGTATATCTCCATTGTCGAACGTCAGAGTAATCTGTCTCTTGGTGAATTCCGGAGCCTTAGGTGGTGCAGGTGGTGCAGTCTGCTGTGGCGGTATATCACCATCGTCAAAAGTAAGAGTGATTTGTCTCTTATTGGGTGCGCGCGGTGGTGAGGTGACTACTGCAGTCTGCTGTGGAGGTATATCGCCATCGTCGAAAGTCAGAGTAAACTGTCTGCGATCGACATGAGGAAGGCCGTTGGTAATGCTCAGCAGAGCCGTGGCTACGCCGATAATTGAGTGGGAGATATGCATTTTAGTGATTTAGGATGGGGTTAATTAACAGGAAATCGCAATGGATATTATACAAAGGGATGGTGGAAATGAACCCGTTGAGAGACGGAGAAAAGAGGACAAGTGAAGGCCTGCTTCAAAATTGTGGACGCTGAGTTGATGAGAGGAAAAAGATGGTATGGCGTGCTGATAGGATTTCGAATGTTCTTCAAGTAGAATTTTATACCAAATCTTCTGCATTACAGAAAGGACTTATTGTTACGTTACTATAACCGATCTTTCTAGGTTCATTCATCAACCCAAGAATTATGTGTGGAGTGTAAAACGGAACCTGAAGCTCAAACAAGCGCCTTCATGTCTAAGGCATCGCTGCGAAGAACAAGGCGTGGCCTGATTCTCGGTCGTTAACACGGCCTCTTATAACATATCGATCTTGTACGATCTTAAAGATAGGTAACTAACCTTTTTGACGCAATCGCAATTGTCCGCCAACTCTTGTGGCTTGGAAAAGTCGACACAGCGTGTCTTTTTCCAGTGTCGTGCTGCTTATGCGTAGAGTCAGTTGCCCTCTCCTAATAATCTCCCATGAAAACTGTTGAGCAGGAGTTCTTTTAGAACACATATATACGTATAATACCTCATGCGACAGTATAAGTATAAGGCATCAGGAAGTTTCCGGGCATAAATTAGGTACAGGGAAAACATTAAAGCATTGTAGGGCTTTGACATATTCACACACAACTGAACCTTTGGCCTGCCAGTCCGTTCTTCTCAAACCTTCCAGAAAGCAGCATAGAGTATGCAAGCATGCATATCCTAGGCAGCTTGCATGGACCGGAAAGCCGAAAAGGGGCTGGCGTCATTTTTACTCGCCATCTTTAACGATAATACTCATCAATGTTATCTCGACCTTTAGACAAATTAAATCTCCCGTCTGTCATGTATACTTTTCCCCTTTGTTCTTTCATTTTTGATTTTGCGAGCCAGTTCCGCTTCGACCAGCGGCGTGAATATTCGCCGTACTTGCTCGTCCGATTACTAGTCGGTGAGATTTCGGCAGCGACTGAAACGCCCGCATGAGCCTTGAGGCCTGCCAAAGTATAACATTACATACAGGGGGGTGACACGTCGGGAGGTCACATATCGGGAGGGCTAAAGATTTGTTAGTAAACGGAGTGAGACCGCGAGTTCTGATTGTATAAAGTCTTAGTCTTCCCGATATGTGACCTCCCGACGTGTCACCCCCCTGTACATGTGCTGCCTGGATGTATTAGTGCTCAAACCAGCTCGGTCCGATGCTAGAGTAGGTTCTTGTATCATGAAGGCGACTCTGGTACGCAAAAGGAACCGTGCTGCTAAGAAGCCTATGCGCCCTACCACACAAGTTACAAAATATCGCCATTTCCCATATAATCTTTCTAACCTCTTTCCACCTTTCATTAAAATAACTACATAAGTAACAGGTTACTTTGCAGAAGAAAATACGTTAATTTAATGCGGTTAAGAAGTTGAGTGATATCGCATTCCTGGAGGGGGGTTACGATAGCTACTTGGAACCTGAGCGTTGTGATTTTATTTGCGTATGAGAGGACGGCGGTGATGGGTAGCATCCAAATCGGACCGGATTCGTGATCTGTTTCTCCTAACACCATTACTCACGGCTCATGATATCCAAGATAGGAAGGAGAAAAGTAGAAAAACCATCAAGCTGTCTCAAAGTATATCTTACAGTTTTGAGATTGGACATATATTACTGAGATAGCAGCCGCCCTTTCAGGCATGACAGTTACATTTACTCAGTTCGCTCAGTTTTGCAGATCTTCAATCACTAACACTCTTTTTCAGTCCTAACAGCAACCAGGAAGTTCACCATCAACGCCACTTCCATCTTCGCCGCCATAACTACTCTGATCGGCCAGGGTGCTTGCTGCGATCCGGATTTCTTCACACCCGACGTCGTCCAGTTCTCCGTCTGTGGCACTGCCAATGCTCCTGGGACGGACCCCGCTCCCCTGATTGACTTCCTGCAGAACCATCTCTTCTGCCAAAATCTCATCAATACTGCTAATCCTCTTACTGGAACCCTTAGTGTGAGTATTGAAAAACACGATCCCCAAATCACATATTTATTGAGATTGACTTCGACTAGGGCCATCACTGCAGCCTAGGCTTCGAGACCATCAACGATGTGGCTGGATTTACCGTCAATTCCATCGAGCTTGATCCCATTTGCCCCCCTAGAAGCAAGGGCTGCCTTCGCAGGGTCCGCCGCGGTGGTGCTGCCATTCCCGTCAGCGATAAGTCTCTAGAGTCCTAAATGGTATTTGGTACGGGAGACACGGCTGGCTTGTGAAGCATTGGCTTATCTTTCATCACTAATTCTCTCTGCTTTGACGGCTGAAACTGGCTCAGTTCGAATAAGTTTCATAAGCTTCTCATCATATATTATATGTGCTAGAAGCCGGAACATGTGATTTGCGGGATTCTTGTTGATTTTACTTGTGTGTGCTTTTATTGCTCAACTCTCTGGCCAGATGTTAGAGCAGCATCGTAAATATACCCCAGTAGTTAAAATGCCTAAAAATAGTTTACTCATTTTCATTCAAACCAAAATCTTTCATAGACTTAACCAAGCACTCCTTACTCTATGCGCCACCTCGTTCTTCAACACTCATCGACGAGTACCACTGAAAAGATTTTAGGATGTATTCAACGTAGCGATGGTTGCCTGTCCTGAAGGCTTTGGGCACATAGTACCCTCTCTGCCAGCTGACTTTCAAGCATTAAATAAATTGGCAGGCAACTCAGTGCTCATAGATTCCACAGCGGGCCAAGGAACATATCTTGCATAGCAAGTACTTAAAGTTCTTGTGCCTAGTGTTTCAATGGAATACAGATTCCTCCAGGTATAATTTGGGGCTAGGGCTGCAAGTAATGTAACTCCTATTTATACTCTCGAGACAGCGATTATACTACTGAAAGGGTGGGAATGCGTTATAATTTTGCTAAAAATCTACCCGGCTGATGCCATAGAGTGGGTCAGAATGAAGCCTGATAAGGAGAGAAATGATTAGCCTTCAGTACTGTACAGCTATTATAGTTGCCTTCTTTGAGATTACGCACGGCAGATGGATGTATCATGCAATCGCATGGAATATTATAGCGCGCGGCGTAGGGTTCCTGTCCCAGCCTGAAGGGTGAGTTTCCCATCGACATCTACATGACTGCCAATCAACATAATTTAGGCATCGATTGGCGTGGCACGGTACCTTCTTCTGCTGAGTCTGACTGCCTCAATCGTGCAGAAAATTTGTTGTGGAATCTAAGGGATTTCCTGCTGAATGCCTTGCTTCACCTCAATGGACAATATACTGGTATGGGAATCTATCGTCCTTTTATTTGGCTACTGGATGACCTGCTTTACCAAAAATGGCATGCCATCCCTTGGTTTTGCTTCAGTTAAAAATTCTTGGAATGCCCTATCTCCGAACACCATATCCATTTTTGTCCAGGATACCCTTGGCTCTTTATTCGGCTTCAAATCATGACAAACAAGATCGAAGAACTGAACAGTGTACAAGAGAACAGCCTTCATCTCTTCCATTGCTAGAGACTGACCAATACAAGAACGATACCCCCTCTCGAATGGGCGCCACGCATTCAGTTCTGCCTTTCCCATTCCAATGAATCTTTCGGGGAAGAATTTGTCTGGATCCGGAAACACATCTGGGGACATCTGCCACGTATGTTGCACCGGACAGATGATGGTTTCAGGTTTGAGTGGCAACTGCTGGCCTTTATAGTTAATGAAGCCGGGAACATCCGGCGCCCTGCCAGTGTTTCCAATTGGATAGATGCGCAAAGTTTCCATGATAACGCTATTTGTGTAATCCAACTGCTTAAGCCGCTGTGGTTCAGCCTCCAGTATCTTGGTGATTGTTGCTACGTCGGAAGAGAATACTCGTGTATGCTCCTCGCGAAGCTTTGAAACAACTTCAGGGTGAGCAGAAAGGAGCATAAAGGCGAAGCAAAGTGTATCTGTGACGGTTCCGGAGCCAGCAAGGAACATTGCTTTAATGTTATTAATTGCCATCGATTCAAACTGAGGGTCCATAGTTTTTGGCCGTGGAGAATCGCCCTGAACGTAATCTCGAAGGATGAGATCCAAAATACAGAGATTTTGTTTGTAACTGAGATCGACATCGTGGATATTCACGGCATCAAATCGTGTCCGCAACTTAGACCGGATGCTCTCCTCCAAAGAGCGAATAGCCTGCTCTTTGGCACGGTTCAGCCGTCGTTTTGTCAAAGGGGACCAGGTGTTTCGAATCGCAAACTCCTCTTTGACGATAGTATCTAAGTTGCGGAGATCGTCTGACCTTCGCTTCTGAGAGCTGATGATGGTCCCGAATATTGATTTGGAGATGATGTCGAACGCGAGTGCACTGATCGCCTTTTCAAAATGTACTACCTCTAAGCCTGTAGCATGTTCATTCAGAAGATGGTGAAACGTTTCGCATTCTTGTGCGACCTGGCTTATCATCTTGAATGTGCGTGCCACTGTGAAAGCAGGGGCAATCATGTCGTGAAGTCGTTTCCAGTATGTGCCATTTGCTACAATGATGTTCCCTTTTCCAAGGATTGGATCGAGAAAATCAGCTTGGAGCGCGTGTTTTGGCAGCCTGCGAGTTGTGATGTACTCATTTGCGAATTCTGGGTCCGTAATGATTAGTTGCTCGGGGCCCAGAGGCCACAAGTCCATGTAGAAGACTCCAGGGAGGCGATGTTTATGTGCTATAGTTGTAATGATAGCTTGGAAGTGCCTGAAACACAGTGTCAATTATGGCTGGTTAGATATCAGGGGGGATACTAACGGCAGTGGCGGGAAGAGAGCCTGGGTCTCGCCATATATCTTTAGATGACCCCATAGAAAGTCGTGGGGTGGGCCTGGCTGTTCTGACTTAGCATACCATGAGATCACGACGTTACATGGAGTCGCGAGGCCTACCAAGTGAGCAAACGCACGCCGATGTCGAATGAATTTGACGACGTAGATTGTCGCAAGTATAGCGAGGAGCGATATAAGAAAATCGAGAGTAAGTGACATTTTGATGATGAAGTTTGGGAAGCGTTACACAAGGAACTCTCGCGCTCTTAAATATTAATATTTTATCTGCGCAGGTGCGGCGCAGTGAGGTTGGCAAACAGAGATAAGGAAGGTGATTGGGTCATGAACCGGCTAGAACTCGGGTATTACTTTTCCAACTGTAGCGTCGCTTGTAGCACTGCTTAGCGTAATCATCTACCCTGTCTCTCGGTGGACAATGAACGCCGGAATATAAGCGACCTCCCCCCTAAATTACTAGTAAAATTAACCATCTTTGGATCAATAATAGGCGTAAAAAAATGTTACTAATAAAAATGAAGCTGAAGATTTATATTCTAAAGCTAAAATATTAAGATGTTGCCGTGGTGAGGCTCAATAAGGCGTTATATAGCCCTCTTTTGGTGTTGGCGCGCACGCTTATAATCCGGAGAAAACTGCCCACCGAGAGCCTGTCCTGTCCTGTTTCGCGCGGAAAATTGAACTCTGGATGAATGTACATAACAAGCAGCTCGCAATCCACCTAAATTATAAGTAAAATCTCTACCTATAAAATATAACATCGTTGTTACCTCTTAAAGTCCCTAAAAATTATAATTTTAAAGCTAAATATTTCATCAATACATCAATTGTACTATAGTAGTAGCAAGCCTTTGGCGATCCATTGCCCATAAACCGTTTTTAATTCAGGTGGCCCTCCTTTTTTTTCCTGTTTCCAGCTCTCTTTTTAGTCCGGTCCAAGTAAGGATGCCTAACTAGTGTCGTAGATGCGAAGTTCTGCTAAAGGTAAAGAAAGATAAGGTAAGGCCGCATAGGCTTATTAACTGCAAAACGATTCGTTGCTACGAGAGCCTGTCACGTGCCTGCCATATTCGCTAGCAACTATATAGGGAATAAATACGAAGGAGGCATTTTCCCCTTTACCCAAGAATTAGCATCCAGTCGTACTCGAACCAATAGCATTTTTAGACGTAAGCATTGTATACGAATGCAGTTTATAAACTCCCACCGACAAGGCTTATCAATGTCTCTATGGGTGACAGGATGAACTAAGCTAAGACAAGGTTCATACGAGACAACCACAATTTTATCACCCTGCATCGAGTTTGTTAGAGGTCAAATTTCCCTGAAGATGGCCTTCATAACTGGCACGAAAATAAAGCACCAAAACTGATTGGTCGGTGTGTCTTCATCATAATCCTGACCATCACAACCATCTGATTACGATTTTATGCGCGATATTTCACAGGTGCCCCCCATACACATATATATTTCGAAATTTATCTAATGGAAAGGAAGTGTTTATAGAAGTGCATATATACGAGAGCTGAGGTTATTAAACGAAATCAGAAGGATGTTAAGAGGGCGTAGTACCTATTAAAAGAGAGTGAAGTGACTATTCCTAGAAAAATGGCTGAAAAACGCGGGGCTAATCTCTCACCCGCTAGTTCGCGCACAGCAAGCATCCCGTGTGTGAGCCTTAGGAGAGGGCAGTCGAGCGCCGGGAGATCACGGGGTGATCAGGTTCTGAGTTGGGGCTTTTAGATTTCAGGTGTTCTTGCTTTTATGTTTCAGATTGTTGCAGGATGTTTTTTCTCTCACGCGCCGCCTGAGAGAGCCTCTCGTTTCTTCGTTGCTCAAGGCATAAATAATTAGCTCCTCGCTTCATTGGCAAACGAGATTCATTTATATCAATTGATGAGCTCGCGTTTTATTCGTGCCCGCACGGAAAGAGCCTCGTAATATCAAACGCATGCCGAGCCCTTAAATTGGCTCACCTCCGCTCAGGACTGTGTGCCACGATAGTTTTGATATAACCCAGTGGATAATATGGTCTTTACTGGCTTATATAACGTTACCGCAATGTCGAAAATCCCTAAAGTCCGTCTCGCCCAATTTCTTTCCCCTGTAGCAATCCGTGGGGGTCGACATCGACATGTGTTCACGTTTCGTGGTTGTGTTTGTGGCGGCACTGCAGATCGCTGCTGTGCTAGCATCAAGCGGAGATATTTACTCAAGAAAGGAATTGCCCAAGTCTGAAAATCTCCGTGCGAATGGCCAAGCCAAGAGCTGCAAGACATATCCTTCCGACCCGGACTGGCCATCACCGCAGCAGTGGCAGGATTTCAATACTACTTTGCAAGGTGCACTTATCAAGACTGTCCCGGAAGCAGCGCAGTGCTATCCCGACGGCACTGCCACGTACTCTGCCGAGTGCGGGTCGCTTACGGCTACCTGGGGCGATTCCTCCCTCCGAATTGAGGATCCAACATCCATCCGTTCTGCTCTTTTTCAGGGCATGACTTGCATGCCTCCATCTTATGCGCCATCCTTTCTGTCCGCCAATACGACAAAAAAGAGTTGCACACTTGGAGCGTTTCCTGAGTATGTGGTTAAAGTGAACAATACCGCCCAAATCCAAGAAGCGGTAAAGTTTGCTCGTAATCATAACATTCGACTAATCATTAAGAACACGGGACACGATTTCGGCGCCAAAAGTGTTGGAAAGGGTGCTTTGAGTATATGGACGCATCATTTAAAAGAGAAGTCGTTCAATTGGTATGAAAGTCGGGACTATACTGGTCCTGCTGTGAAATTTGGGGCCGGGGTGCAAGTATTCGAAGCGTATTCTTTCGCCAAAAGACACAATGTTACCCTGATTGGCGGCGAGGGCAAGGTAAGTGCATTTAATTATCAAGCAATCCGTACATGAAGTAGTTTTGACTTTCGTGTAGACGGTTGGACATGTTGGTGGCTACATCCAAGGCGGTGGACACTCGCCGTTGACGTCTATTTGGGGTATGGCGGCTGACCATGTCCTGTCAGTCGAGCTTGTAACCTCCAGCGGTGCCCTCGTTACAGCGGACCGCGACACCAACGCCGATCTCTTCTGGGCGGTCCGTGGAGGCGGTGGTTCAACGTACGGCGTTGTCGCTTCCATGGTCATCAAAGCTTTCCCACAGATCAAAGTTACCACCATGCGGTACAATATGACCACCGGTGGGAACTTTACCAAGAACAAATTTTGGGAAGCGCAAAAGGCGTATGTCGACGAATTTGAGCACTACGCCGACCTGGGCTACTACGCGTACTACCGCATACGCCATGTCAACGGAGAGATCTTCCACGACATGACTTCCTGGGTTGCGCCCAACAAAACGGAAGCCGAATTCCGCGCCAGCATTGCACCACTGATGCAGAAGTGGAAGGCCTTAGATGTCCCGTTCGAACCCATCATCGAACAATACGACAATTTTGCGGATGCATGGGAAGCGGGATTTCCGCAGGAAGCCTGGACCTGGAATATGCGTCAAGCCTCGCGTTTCTTCTCTCGTTCTGTCATCTCACACAACGCAACACGCGCCATCACTTTCAATGCGATACGCGAAGTCTTTGATGCCGGAGCCAGCCTCATAATGTTCAACATCCGCAACCCGCCGGGATCTGCCTCCATCGACAATGCGGTCAATCCTGCCTGGCGTGACGTCCTCATGTTTGCCATTATGTTCGTTACTTGGAGCCCCAGCGACAGTGCTGAATACGTCACACAGCTTTCGCGTAATCTGACATACGAATGGAACCCCAAGTGGACAGCGCTGACCCCAGGAGGGGGGACTTACATGTCGGAGTCCGACTACATTGAGCCGAATTGGCAGCAGAGTTTTTATGGCAGCAAATATAAGAGACTGTACGAACTGAAGCAGAAGTGGGACCCCAAGGGCGTGTTCTATGCTCAAAATGCGGTGGGCAGCGAGGACTGGGAAATGGAAGAAATGCTGCTGGGACATTTGCCGAGTCAAAATAGCAGGCTGTGTAGAAAGTAGTTTCTTCGGTCGAAGGATTACTCGGACTAGCATATGGAGTAACTAGAGAGAATCGCCATTGCCGTCAAATCACCATTCTATGCAGCATTGCGACTGGAGTCTTTTTAGCCGGGAGGTAGGTGGCGCATTTGTTAAGGCCATCACTCTGCAGTATGCAATATGTGGTTAATTTAGATATACACTTCGGCATTTGATAAGTTACATGAATCTGCAAAACTTTCGGCAGATTTTAGTAGAACACCAATTCAGTCTTGGAAGGAGAAATATCTTCGTATCTGCAGGCCTCAACATCTTCGAACGTCTTCAACCTTCACCTCAAGGAAGCCCCAACAGCAGGATGCGCCCGCTTCCCTTCCTCGCGGCCCTCGTCATTTCCTCCACTGCCGCCGCAACTAACACCACATATGAATATATTGTCGTAGGTTCCGGGCCTGGCGGCGGGCCCCTCGCTGCCAACCTCGCTCGAGCCGGGCACTCTGTCCTCCTCCTCGAAGCAGGCGACGACCAGGGCGCCAACCCCAATATCTCGCAGATACTCAATTTCAACAAAGCAGGGAACGACCCCAAGACGCGATGGGACTTTTTCGTGAAGCACAGCGATGAGCCGGAGCGGGAGCGAAAGTTTGAGCACTATGTGTACAGGCAGCGCGACGGTTCGTTCTATGTAGGGACCACCCCACCGGACAGCGCAGCGGAGCTAGGGATATACTATCCGCGGGCCGGGACACTGGGCGGATGTGCAATGCACAATGCGGGCGTGAGCGCGAACGCTGCGGATAGAGATTGGGATTACATCGCTGAAATTACAGGGGATGCGTCGTGGAAGGCGGAGGAGATGCGGAAACATCTTGTCAGTCTGGAGAACGCGGCGTATGCCCCTAACGACAGGACGCATGGGCATGCTGGGTATCTGACGCTCACGCAGGCGAGAGTGAGTATGGGCAATGGATCGGATGGGGCTGCGATGGTGCGGGTTGCGGCGGAGACAGTGGGACAGGGGAATGTGGCTCCAGAGGTGTTGGTGAAGAGGGATATGAATGCGAATGATGCAGCGAGAGATATGCGGACGGGTGTCTTTGGGCAGATTAGACATGCGGACGCGGAGGGGAGAAGAGTTGGGACGAACACGTTTATACGTGCGACGCTCGATGATCCACGGAGGTTTCCGTTGACCGTAAGCCTAAACTCCTTGGTCACTAAAGTGCTGTTCGAACAGACAAACGGTGCCGCTCCAAAAGCTATCGGCGTTGAGTATATGGAGGGCCAGAGCTTGTATCGGGCAGATCCACGGTCTTCTAGCAACACGACGGGAACTTTGAAGCGCGTGACTGCGTCGCGCGAGGTGATCGTTGCGGGAGGTGTCTTCAACACCCCGCAGATCCTCATGCTCAGCGGCGTTGGCCCGGCTGCAGAACTGCAGCGATGGGAAATACCCATGGTGGTAGACTTACCGGGAGTTGGCACTCGCATGGCGGACAACTACGAGACCAGTCTCATTGGGCTCGCGCAAAGAGACTTCGTCAACGTCAGTGGCACACACGCAGTAATGCTCAAGTCTGCTGCGGCAGCGGCAGCCAACAGAACCAGAGACCTCTATTTATTTTGCGGATCCTTTTCTTTTGAGGGCTATTGGCCGGGATTCCCGGCTGAGTATGGCAAGTCACAGTACGAGTGTGCAGTCGTCCACATGAACCCCCACAGCCAGGCCGGAACAGTGACATTACGTTCGGCTGACCCGCGGGATATGCCAAAAATCAACTTCCGCTTCTACGAAGACGGAGAAGATGAAGACTTGACCGCGATCCTCGATGGCGTGAAATGGGCGCGTTCCACTTTGGCCCAGGCGCCCAAAGACATCGCTCCGTTCAAGGAACTGCATCCATGCAAGAGCCCTAGGACAAACTGTACGGATGCTGAGCAGAAGGAATGGATCAAGCTCAATACATATTCGCACCACGCCACTTCGAGCTGTCAGATTGGAGGTGACGGCGACAGGCTGGCGGTGCTTGATAGCAAGTTCCGTGTGCGAGGGGTCAAGAATCTAAGGGTTGTTGACGCGAGTGCGTTTCCGAAGGTTCCGGGTGCTTTTCCTGTTCTTCCTACATTCATGTTGAGCCAAAAAGCACTTGCGGATATCTTAGCAGATGTGCACTAATGGTTAGACAGAGTGAAAACAAAAAAGATTTGATTAATGTGTGGTACAAAGTCCACCTAAGATCCTGTCGAAGTCTACCGTAGAGACACGCGATTTCTAAAGTAATTCCTGGGCTCAAACAATTATAACGTAGATCACGGGCTTTACTCATATTGGTTAATATCTTTGTACGAGCCCTCTCCCAGAAAATGCATGGTTGCATTCACTGCATTTTGTTTCTCGCAAAGATTTTGGGATATACCTATGTATTCATTTGGGAAATCGTGCTGAGCTAGGTGGTTGCGGAGAGTTTTGAACTGATTGCAAAGAATTCGTCAGAGCAGAACTATGTCTTCACCTTTCGTCCTGCCTACGCAGATCTTGGCCCACCGAGTCGCGCCACTTGTGCTGCTTCTCTGCTGTGCTCTCTTAACCTTGTTCACATCACAGGGCTTAGCGGGATCTCTGGTCGCCAGACTATTTCGCCTGGTTGAGAGTAAGTCCCACCGCAAAAACATCATAACTAAAATGAAGCGCTAAGATTCCGCAGCGATAGCGATGCAATGGTTCACTAATGCTATAGAAACTGTGCGCACGGTTTTCTATCGAGCCATTGACAGTAGAGTTCGCGTGCCAGACCACTGGAGGGACCTTGATTAAACATTGAGGGTACTGGAAAGAATTCTTGACAGAGATGAAATCGTGCAATTGCCACTCGATAATCCAATAGGCAGCTCTCAGAAGGAACGAACCTTTCCCGCGCCCAAGAAAAAACGAGCGCATCCAGCATTCGAGAGAACCATTACGATCGTGAAGTCGGTTTTGTTTTCGGCAATCTGGATCTTAACGATCCCAAAATGACAGGGTAAGAATATTAAGTATAAGAAATAATTCTTCAGCGATGGGTTGCAGTTCCTGGAGTGGTAACAATAGTTACACTAGATCTGTCCCTTTTCATTTTTTTTAAGAAACTCTTCCTTTTTTTTAGCGATGTCAGCTTTTTTTTTGTATACTCTAATGTTGGAATTCTGGCATATACCATTATGCCCCGGGTACAAAGTCATCTGATATCAAGACACTACGTGAAGACGCGTTTTAGGCACTAATAATGTACTACAATATCCCTGCTTGACCTCAACTAACTTTGTACCCGCGATATAGGATGTTACAATTGTGGTATATCCGGATATAGATGATTATTCAAGAGAGGTCTGCAGTAGTGAAGAAGGTTTTGCGTCGGCAAATTTGCGTATTATGTAAGTGAGGTCTAGTGTACGACAAAGTAGCAAGATGAGATCATGATTAATTAGAGAGGCAACGATTTGCATGGAGGAACAACTTATGCAATCGTAAGCACACTCAAGTTCCACTACTTGATCATTACCAAATAAGGAAGGTGCTGGAATGCAACACCGAATTAAGGCAACTGCTGAACACTAACCGTAAGACGCAGGCTCACATCCCGTAGTCGAGTCCCTCTGATTGGCAGAAGTCAATCAGAATTAGTTGGTTGCTTATCAAAAAATGATAAACAGTTGATGGTTTCCCGTAAAATTAGGCACCAGATAATTAATGAGTAGCATTTTACGAGGTTTGTCGGTGCCTGGCACTCCTTGTCGGCCCCATCTAATAAATAAATACTGATCAACGTACCACGCCGTGGGAATGAAGGCATGCTTTCCCATTCTGCTTTTCACAATGGTTCTCCAAAGACACTTTGAACTCCTGGCATGCTTATTGGGTGGGATTACACATGCACACACACTGCCGCCACCAACGGGCCCCTATAATGCTGGGCTTAGACCCTACATCTTGAAACACACCACCCACAACGATCCCGTCGCACCTAATGGGACCGGGACCTCTGTGCTCGTGAACCTCTACTACCCCACACTGCATTCGGCTTATCCAGTCCGATATCTTTACCAAGGACTCTCAACGTACTACGAAAACTACTGGAAGCTCCCCTCTAGTATACTATATAATGTTACGGCAGTAATTAATCCTGGCGCCGAACCTTTGCCTCCATCCGTGCGCGCCAGCCTTCCAACACTCATTTTTGGACCACCATTCGCAGGGCCTGATTCCATCGCCTTCACATCGCTTCTTTCTGACCTCGCAAGCTACGGTTACACCATCATTACCATTGACCACCCTTACGAGCAACCCTTCCTCGAATATCCGGACGGAACCGGGATCCCTGGTCTCCCGGTAGACGTGAACGCTACAAACGAGCTCGTAGAAGCCGTGCTCGCTTACAGGTACACTGACACATCCGCGCTTCTGGACGTCTTGCCATCTATTGCGAAAGATTGGAACGATTTTCCTATCAACTTGACGCACTTCGTTTTCTTCGGACATTCGGTGGGTGGCTCTGCAGCCTTGTCTTCAGCAATCATCGAGCAGAATCGCACCATCAACGGAGCAAACATAAATGTATTGGGCGCTATCAACCTCGACGGCTCAAACTGGGACCGCGTCAGCGCAAATGACTCTTCCGCTAACCTTGCCGTTCCCTCTCTGCTCTTGGGAAGCGAGCTGCACAGCAGCACCTGGGATACCACATGGTCGAATTTCGAATCCCAACAAACAGCATGGTGTAAAGAGTTACAGGTTGCAGGCACCAATCATACAGATTTCTCGGATATAATTCTTTGGAAGCAATGGTTTGGTATCTCTGAGCCTGGGGAGGGAATTATTGAGAGTCATCGAATGGCGAATTTAACGAGGGTTTTTGTGAGGGCTTTCATGGATAAGGTGGGAAGGGGAACAGAGGGGGGTGTTTTGAGTATGGATGAGTGGGTGAAAAAGGAGTGGCCAGAGGTAGGTACTGTGTTTGAGAATGAAGCGACGAGCTAAAAGAGCAGGAGTTTTATTCCTAGAAAAGGAGGCTGGCCATAGATGATAAGCCAATGTATACGCCGCTGGGCTGCACAGCGTTTCGACCTCTGCGTAGCACAGTCCGTTGTGATGGGCTTATTAAATAAATACCTCACTTATATGTAAGAAAAAGGGGCTTGACGTTACGGAAATCTTTCTCAATTATGCCAACTTAAGATGTTTTTTTTTTTATTCTTGACTATAAGTACGTATTCCCGTAGACCACGCCTGCAATCGCATTCCCCGTTTCCTTACCCCCAGACCATGCGTGGAGAACGGAATTGGCTTTATTTCTCTATATCATCGCCACGGGTGTGCCGCTTTGGATAATTATACCTGTGTTCCGGTTAACATGGAGCGCAAGAAATATCAGCTCATCCGTTCCTGGACGGAGACCCATGCTTTGACGATCATACCCTTCAGACTCCCATTCTCCCGTCAAACCTGCCAATTTGAAAATTTGAAAATTTGCTCGGTTTCATTGCGCGAGTAAGGTGGTGTCATTGTGGCTTGCTCCCGAGATCAGCTGAGTGCGCCACTAATGCGGACTCAACCTTGACCAAAGTCAAAAAGTCAATCAATCTTCCATTCTGAGGTCGCGCGTAATTTATAACAATGGCCATCTTGAGAGACAAGGCACCTGAACTTTGGACAGTTCCGGATCCTAGGGAAACGGAACTCAGCTTTTGGACCAAGTAGTCGACCCAGCTTAATATACGAGGTTCTCATCCAAAGTCACACCGATCGTTGTCCCACATGGGACACAAGCTATCGGTACTCTGTCAAAGAAACGCGTACCTCTAACGCCATTTTGACCATCTGAGAGCCGTAGGTATGGGATTGAGAACATTGGAATGGGGTTAGTATGCCAAAAGTCTTTACTTGAAGTGAGAGCATCCTCTACGGAGTACTTTAGCTGTTTGAGCAAGGGCTGAGGCTCGTGGTATGGTCCATTTTAGCCATGGTGAGTGATCGAAAATATTTTCTTCGCGGTAGAATGAAATCAAATTCTCAGCGGTATTAACAAAAAAGAAGCATCACAAACACGAATATATATGATATATTTTAGTATGCGAGAAGTCTTAAAAGAGTAATAAGACTATAGTATCTAGAGGTTGTGTAGCATGTTAGGTTATGTTATCTTATTTTCCTTAACTACAACTTCAACCATCTTTCAGTTTCTTCAAATAGGCTAGCGTAGCGCGTGTACTACTGTTTCAGGAAAAGTCTAAACTAGCATAGTTTGTTTCTCCTGAGTCCTGACTCCTCACCCTCGGCTCTCAGGCACACGGGGATTGAGGGTCTGTGGGGCCTTTTCCCCGCACTGCCCCTACAATATCAGTTCATAATTCTCCGCTCCACCTCTGGGGCTCTCCACTTCTCCACCCAGCGGCTTCAAGATCCCCCGCGTTTTGGCCCACAACATATCATTTCGCTTCTCAAAGCATTCTGCCTCAGCACGGTATGTACCGTCCAGTTCCTAGCTCTTATCAGGTCTTTGTTCGATGCACCCTAACGATATCTCTTTACTGGCGGAACGAGGCTTTCCGTGAGGAGAGCATGGCTTGAACTTTACATTGGGTTCTATATCCTTTCCTTGCCAATCGCTGACCAAAATCTGAGGTGTTTTGATGTTGTGAACTTCATCTACGAATATATGCTATAAAAGGGTGGTAATGTTCGTATCAACGACCCTCGGTGTCTTCACTCCAACAAAAAAATACACCTTCCTTAGGAACATCTTCGACTTCTTCCCATCAAAGCCTGGCCATGGGCGTCGCTACGACTTCTTCTAATAATGCTGTTGGCCGCGAGCTAGCCTCGGTTCTACCGCAGGATAACAATGGGTGGTACAAGCGGGCCCATCTTGTCAAGCTCAACCTCGTAATACTGTCCCTGTGCCAGCTCTCCTCCAGCAACGGATTCGATGGCTCTATTATGAATGGTCTGCAGTCGCTGCCATTATGGCATGACTTCATGCATAATCCCACCGGAGCATGGCTCGGATTTGTCAACGCCGTATACTTCTTGGGTATGATGGTTTGCGCTCCGATTGCGTCGGAGGTTAGCAACAAGTACGGTCGCAAGCGAAGTGTCTGGATTGGATACATCGTCATCGTCGCCGGTGTCGCTCTACAGACTGCTGCTCCAAACGACAAGGCCTTTATAGTGGCTAGACTACTCGTGGGAGGGTCTTCAGCATTCTTTTCCAACTCTGTTCCACTCCTGATCAACGAAATCGCATACCCTACCCACCGCGGTATTCTCAGTGCAGTTTTCAACACTGGCTACTATGTCGGCTCGATCATCGCGGCATGTGCGACTTTTGCGACTCGCAACTATGGTAATTCCTGGGCATGGAGGGTTCCCTCACTTCTCCAGATCCTTCTTCCCATTGTCGCGCTCCCTGGCTTCTGGTATTGTCCTGAATCGCCCAGATTCTTAATCGATAAGGGAGATATTCAAGAGGCAGGTAAAATCATCTCAATTTTCCACGCTGGAGGTGATGACAACTCCCCATTGGTCAACTATGAAATGCTGGAAATCGAAACTGCCATCGCTACAGAGAAGACTGCGAAGCATTCGTCCAGCTATCTTGATATGAGCAGGACTAAAGGCAACCGCTGGCGGTTGGGCATTACCGTCTCCCTGGCCATTTTTAGTCAATGGTCGGGAAATGGAGTGGTATCTTATTATCTCTCCTTAGTCTTGTCCACTGTGGGTATCACAGGTGCTACTGACCAGCTTCTAATTAACCTTGGTACGTACATGCATGTAGCCCACTTCAACTTCACGTTCGAAAGTGCTCACTAACTTTGGCGTGGGATAGGGTTACAAATCTGGAACCTGCTATTTTCCGTCGCGGCAGCATTCAGCGTGGATAAGCTTGGGCGTCGCGTACTCTTCCTCGCATCCGCAAGCACCATGTTGATCAGCTACATCGTTGTAACTGGCCTTTCTGGATCCTTTGCGCAGACAAATCGCCCCGCCACGGGTATCGCTGTGGTACCCTTCCTCTTCTGCTTCTTTGCGGGCTATGATATCGCCCTCACACCCCTCCTCGTTGCGTATCCCTGCGAGATCTGGCCATATACGCTGAGAACGAAAGGTATTACAGTAGCATGGATGACTGCAGTCTCAGCCATCTTCTTCAACACGTTCGTCAACCCCATTGCGCTCGAGGCTATTGGGTGGAAGTATTACATCGTCTTTGTGGTGGTATTGATCATCTTCTACATCACTGCCTACCTCTTCTACCCTGAGACCCGAGGACATAGCTTGGAACAGATGGCGATTATCTTTGATGGTGCGGATGCGGCTGCTATGGAACCCGAGCAGACGAAAGAGCGGGCCGTGAGTGTTTCACATGAGGTATCAGCGGAAATTGAGGCTAAGACTGGTACTGTCTACCATAAGGAGAATGTGTTAGAAAGTCAGTAATCCTACAGAAGACCTAGTAGGGATCGGATGTGCAGTATGGTGAATGTCGCCCTGTATGTAGCCCTGCAACGCGGACAGAACTCATCGGCAAAGACTTGACACCAGCCATGCAGTTTGCAATATCGAAACCAGGTCTTCTAGAACTCTACCAGGATTGGCACCACCAGCAGTAGAGCAGAAAACGGATAAAAGAGGGCTCTCCTAAATTTTTTGATATGAAGAATTACCTCCCCATATCCAACTCTTTACTTTGGAATCTAATCGTCTTCCCTATTAAACTCCTCGTCCTTGACCTCCTTATCTTCAGCCTGTTTGCCTTCGTCCTCGTCTTCGTCCTCATCCTCATCCTCATCGTACGGCTCCGGTTCCAATGTACAACCACACAACCTATTGCACAGGTTAACAATCATCATCTTAGCCTCCTTTTCATTAAGCGTCTCGCTCGCATTAAGCACTTCTTTCCACTCGATCTTGACAATTGTAGTCCAGTCCTGGGCCTCGGTTTTTGTCACAGTGGGATCCCCAGATGCAATCTTAAGCGTAATGATCTGCCGACTCTTCCAGCCATGGCATGCGTGAAGCATAGTGGTGCCTTTATCGTCCGTCTCAGTTGTGATTAACCATTTGTCGTCCATGCTTTGCGGTAGGAAGCCTGCAAGCATTTTATTGTAGTTTTCATATGTGATTGTGCGGCCCCATTCTGCAGTTGCTGGTGGAGTTTCGAAGGGAATGAATATTGCTTTTACCATGGTGGCAGGCCTACTATGGTAAACAAAATGATGCGGGTCTTTCGTAGTGAAGCGGAGGCCAGGGGATGGGGATGGTGGTTGTTGGTCGGGTGTTTGTGCGCATTATCAATAGTGTTCCGCGGCGGAGTGAAGTCAGCCGCCCCCACAGATAGTGGCGGGGTCTGGAATTAGTCACGTGCTAGTCTCGTCTAGTTTTCATAGGACCAACCCTAGAGGTCCAACCGACCAAAAAAAAAAAAGGAAAAGGAAAAAAAGGGAGTTCTTACTTAGTACCTGTTCCATCATTTCGTGCTCACCGGCTGTCTCATCCTAAAGCAAGTTAGGATTTGACGTACCATGTCTCGTAGAAGACAGTACAAATTGTACGTAAGAAAAAAGAGAGAATATTACCTAACATACGGCATACCCCCTAGATACTATACTTTGAATGCTATTTAGATACTAATAATAGATAAAAATATCTAGTAAAATATTCTAGCTGCTTGCCTAGAGTAGTATAGAAATGTACCGTGTTTAAGTGTAACGTCCACTGCCCTCTAAGAGCTCAGTCCTGATAAAAGCAACCCACATTTCAATAGCCCACGACAGATTAGTATGGGTTGGGCTTGCGATATGCGATGTACGGTGGAGTAAATGGCGGGGCTTCGCGTTGCAGTCTGTTCGGTTCTACATAGAGGTTACGTTGATTGCCTTCTTGACAAATCTCACAACCCAATTTGTGTTTTCTTCACCGGCACAACAATTTCCTGAAAAAGATGGGTTAACTGTTAATTTTCAGCTATCCATCGCCAGAGAGATTCTCACAGAGCGCTTTCCTATGGTTTCCTCGTATACAGTGCCCTTGGGATGCGCAAGTCCACCACGGAGCTGGTTTCTCAGCAAACGGTCTCTATTCTCCAATGCCGAGTGGTCGCGGTTTCAAGAAATCATCTATTGTCTCCGAAATCCCATGCTACGAGTATAATGCCCAGACTATACGTATCAAAAGCGGCGCGGTACCAACATCGATTCCATACCCACACACTTGATTGTTTCCGGGTTCTGGCTACATAAAAACACCCCAGGATGTTTCGAATGAATTCTTACATTCCCAACGTCCGATTGGGTTCAATTCCAACGTCGGAGGAACTGTGCAGCCTATCGGGCAAGGATTCACAGCACCGGTCTTCGACCGGTCGAAATATGTGCTCGCAAACCCATCTACCACTTCGAAGAGGATGAAAAACAACTGGTCTGTTTCCTCTCCGGTTCTGCTATTGTCGAATCGGATCCAAAATTGTGGGCGTGGTTATGGAACAAAGAATTCGAACTTGGCAGGGCGAATCGGAGCAATCAGGAATTGCCATATTGCGAGAGCTGAAGGTTCCGAGCGCAACTTGCATACGAAGCCATCCCAATATCTTAAATTGATAATGTACTAATCGAATAGTCGCTCCATGAGAGATCGAAAATATTCAATTCTGTATTTCAAAAGAGCGACTGCAAGTTTGGCCCAGACTCAGGGTGAAAGACTAAAGTGAGCTTTCATACGCTCAGAAGCGAGGCAACGTGCTTGGGGCTTCTCATGACCTGCCTGCCTTTCACTCGTGTGGAGTCATACAAGTAGACTTCAAATCTGATCATGTCCGACTGTTTCAACAAGGTAATAAACTCGTTGCAAAGCTATGCGACCATCTTGCAAGTAGCCCTGATCGAGCTGTTATGCAGCTTCAATGTGCAACTGGCCGCAGTCGATGGCCACTCCTCGGAAGAGATTGCTGCAACGCAGCGTTACAAAATCTACTCGTGATAGCTCAGCTGACGATGACATACCAGATTCTGCGCCGGCGCCCCCTCCCGCGAGTCTGCTTGGAAGATTGCTTACTACCGTGGAATCGGGGCCTCGATGCTGGCCAAGACAAGCGGGGTGAAAGGCACAATGATGAATATAGGCATTTCTAAACACAATGTCCAATCGTCTTTCAACCAGATTATAAGCATGCTGGGAAAATGCCGCCAGACGGTCGCCTGCGTCAACAGCACTACAAGCGTCACGATGTCGGGCGAGTAATTCCAAGTCGACTATCATAAGGGTTTGCTCGACGCAGACGAGGAATTTTGTCGGAAGCGTCGGGTCGGGGTAGCCTATCACTACCCGCACTGCCAGAGGTGTCAAGAATCAATCGATTATTAGGCGATTCGAATCAGAATTAATAATTCCTTAATAATCAATATGAATCAAAGCCTGCGATTCATTCATATGATTAATAATCCTTATGAATCATGCC
>KZ805493.1:0-82390 GCA_003073855.1 Periconia macrospinosa
CCCCCCCAAAACTCAAAATACCGCGCGTAGATAATTTGTCAATTCGCTCAACTCGTGAAACCTTACATAACCTAGATAAAAACGTTCTATAGGTAACAGGTAACTTTATATAACGAATTTCTTTCACATGTGTGTTTTTCGGGGTTAGTGTAGCTCCCCTCACTACGTCACCCTCCCTCCCTCCCTCCGCGTTATCAATTAACCAAAGAAAAAAGACAGAGAAGAAAAAGTCCCCGATACAATACTCCACAAAAAAAAATATTACATACGCCGTATCCCTGCCACATCAATACTTACGCTAGGAAAATTTACCCTTCGCGGATAGTGTACATAAGTAGGTAGTCGTAGTGTGTTAGCTTCGGAGTTAACCCTCGCGAAAAGCCCGACCTTCGCGTGCTGCCAGCGGGAAAGGGCCGAGAAGCGGATAAAACGTCAACGATGTGACAGATAGATACTGTCGTGGGGTAAGAAGAAGAAAACAAAAACGGGTTATCTGGATATGGTGCTTAACGCAGGATTAAGGTTTTGGTGGGCGTAATGTGTTGGAGGGGATGAATTGATTTTCATGGAGGTATTATGGCATTTTGTTCTATCAGTTGATGAGATTGAACTGTGGTATATATACCGGGGGGAATGTTAAGTGTGGCGTTGTTCTAGTTTGCGGACGACCACAGAGCTCTGGCTGTATGTGAAAGAGAGGAGAAAAGAGGAGAGAACTACACTACTACCTACCTACTTAGGTACTCTATTCTTTCTCCCCTCCACACACCTTGTTAAACGACCTCTCGATAAAGCTCCCGACGACATACACCCTGTTTACTGGCCTCATGGAGAATGCCATATACGGCTCCAGTGCTGCGATTTCCTCCTCGCTCAGGCCAAATGCAACCTTCACCCTCTCCCTCCTCTCCTCAGGCAACCCCTCCATCACCTTACTAACCAACTCCCCCAATTCCGCGCTCCAGTCGTCGGCGGAGCCCAAATCAACAATGAATCGCCCATTGAGCATTGCATCAAGAATACTGCCGTCGCGCCCAACCTCGATGCGGGAGGCTCTAGGTCGCCATCCCATTACTACGATGCGCAAGTCTGTTAGCGACACCATCTCCTTGAGTCCACTAAAGTCGAATGCCAGGTCAGTGTGGGAGGGTAAGAGAATCGTATGGCATGGCGCTGCGAGGTCAATGCGCAGGGTAAGTGAGCGAATTCGTGAAAGGTCCCAGCCATAAGGTACTGCTGCTAGACCTTGTGGGCTTGGGGGAGAGAGATTGGCGAATTCCTCGTCAATTGTTAGGGCGAATGCTGTTGAGGCGTAAAGTGCTGTTAGGGCTTCGGCGTGTATTTCATGGTTGGTGAGGAGGAGTGGGAAGGTTTCGTGTCCGAAGACGGGGTGAGACTGGCCGTAAGCGTCATTTCGTAACCATGCTAGGTCCTTGTATTTATTTATTGCATCATCATCGTCCTTGTCGCGCATATCAGCGTATATATTACGACGGATGGTGTAATTCTCCTGCACCTTTTCCGCCTCGTATATTTCGGCAGTGAGGGCGGAGAAGTAGTAGGCGTAGACTTGGTTGCGCAGCTCAGGAGGGAGAGATAGGAAGGGAAATGTCTCCGCGTTTTTGTTTGCAGCTTCTTCTTCTCTTTGTTTTTGCAGCTTCTGCTTCTCCTTTTCGATGATCCTCGAGCTCCTCCTCATGTCACAATAACGATTCCACGTAAACCCCATTTCGTGAGTTCGCCTTAACGCCGTCCACTCTATGCGATTTCGTGACAGCATCCACCCCAAGGTATCCACAGTCTTGTGCGGCATTCCCTTTTGTCTGAACATGATGACGACGATTTCGTAGTGTCGCGCAGACGGTGATGTAGAATGGGTTGGAGTTGTATGTTTTCTTGGTCAGCCCAAATTGTTTCGCCTTCGAATTTTGTGGCGTATTGATGGTGTGGGAGCGGATGCGAGTTATAAATGCGGTCGTTGGGTTGTTGTTTGATGGGAGCCTAACCAAGGAGCCGGTGGCTGTGTTTACCTGTGCCTACTCGTAGATTTTATATGCTTTGGGAATGCCTAGGTTAACTAGCTGAAAAGGAAAGTACCGCCAGCTCGTTCCAGGCAATGTACGAGCACTGCCGCTGTACAGGCCAAAGACTCGGAGGTGAAAATTGAAGCATGGACACGACTCTTTAATTCTTCTTTCTCGATATCTTGCTTATTTTGATTGAAATAATGCCGTAGTTATGTCGGCAAGCAATTGATCTCTGATTTCGAGACCGGTCTGCTGTTGCGAATTTGCAGCCCTTCCACCACCAAAGCACAGAGTGGGTTGCGGACGGAATGTAGAAGTGGAAAAGATACGAGGCGACAAATGTCAGGAATTAACGGAGGCGGCTACAACTCCTTCTTCTCACCCGTTTTCGCCGTATCCGCACTTGCCGTGGTTGTTCCCGCGCCAAAAGCCATGGGATCGCCCTTCTCGCTCGCGACCGGCACTGGTTTCCTGGTGGCCAACACCCACGCCGCCTGAAGCGCCTCACCTGCTAATGTGATTATGCTCGCGCAGGCTATTCCCCAGATATTTATGCTCACGCTTCCGATGGGTGCCCGTGGGAAACTCAAAATCCACTCGACGTAGTATGGAACCCAACCCGCAGGCATCCAGAACATGGGCGACTTGGAATACCAGAATTGGAGGACGAAGCGCAGGCCCTGAGTGCCGAGCCAGCGGAGCGCGGAAACGGTAGAAATAAAGGTGGTTCGGTGCGATTTGAGGGAGGCGTCTGTATGAGGGAGGTGTTGTTAGCGGCGAGCGCAGTAGAAAAACGGGCGGGTTTGGGAAAGAGGATGCGTAGAGTAACTGAAGGGGATAGGACATACCCAGCTTTTGAAACTCGGGAACAGCCTTGTTGTGCTGTCTATCCAGTTTCGCCCATTTTGCAAAGTCTTGCTGCGGGGATGTGGCTGCCAGCTCGCGCTTGAGTCTGACGATTTCCCTCTTGAGCTTCTGCGCCTTTTGAGCGGACTTGGACGTGGGAGTGGGAAATTTGTTATAGAGAATCCATAGCTAAGTGATGATTAATATTTTTCTGTTTGTTCCATCTCGAGGCATGAGTCAAGACGTACCAGCTCGTTGATGGTGTTGACGCCCACCGTGTTGATGATGTGCAGTGCAAGCTGCAAAATGAAGACGACGAGGAGCAGAGACGGCATCGTGGCTGTAGCTCCAGAAGAACGAAGGAGCTGGCGATAGGGGGGGAATGGCGGTTCCGTAGTTTGAATGGACTCAGTGCATCGTCGTGGTGGTGTAATGGAGGAATTAATTCGAGCGAGGGGTGCTTGTTATGTCATACCGTGTTTGCTGGTCCGTGCACTCGCCTCTACGACTGCCCTCACTGATCGCATTGCAGCTTCGAGATTACAATTCGTTTCTCCAAAAAACAATAAAATAAAATAAGATTCTCTTTCAATCTTGTAAGAGACAAACTTTGAAAAAAAGGACAGTGCAGCCAAATCTCTACCACCAACTCTCCAAAATGCGGCCATGAACCACAACCCCTCCCCCGCCCTCACCCTCCAACAAACGGCCTACAACACCCTCACGACCTTCTTCACCACACACATCGACCACGTCGCCGAGATCTCCATCCTCCCTCCCGCCATTGAACCCGAAGATGGCATCTCCATGCAAGACGGCCCCAACCTGGGTGTGCCTAAGAAGATTCTGGCCCTAGCATTCCTCGAAGCACGTGCGCGCTTCTTCAAAGGTGTGAAGGAGGATGGTGTAGCATCTGAGGTATGTTGAACTACACAATACGAATCCTCATTCCCATACCTAACCCACCTACAAACTTTTCCCTGGAATACATCTGTTCTGTTCATATACCAAAACATTACCAACCCAAACCCTAATACATAAAAATCCACATTCCCTTATCAATCCCATATTTCCGACCCAATATTTCCCCAAACGCACAATCCCTCCTTAAAAAAAAAAAACAAATATCTAACCCCAAAACCCCCCCAAAAAAAAGTCCGCCCTAACAGCAACCCACACAATCCTCCTCTTCGACCCCGAACACCTAACCGCCGCAAACCACCGCAAACGACACCTTCTCCACCACCACTCCCACACACTCCCCCTCCTCCTCCACCGCGAGCTAACCTTCACAACAACCATCCTAACCTCACCTTTACACCGCCAATCCAAGTCCCCGACACTCTGGCACCACCGGTACTGGCTCTTAACCACGTTCCTCGTCCCCCTTTCATCCCCTACTCCCAATCTCCCACCACCACCATCCCCATCCGTCCCCACCCCAACAACAACAACAACCACCTCTTCATCCCTATCCGAATTCCTAAAAAACGAACTAACCACAATCCTCCAATCATCCACTCGACACCCCAAGAATTACCACGCGTTTAATTACGGTCGAAAGCTTCTTTCCCACCTTATTACCTACACCCATCACCACCACCCCTCCTCTCCTTCTTCCACCACCACCACCAACTCACCACCACTCACAACAACGACGCTCCTCCCCCTCCTAAAAAAACACTGCACACACACACCCAACGCCTCCGATATATCCGCATGGTCATTCTTTATATTCATGGTACGACTTTCATCTTCCTCATCTTTAACCTCCACCACCACCTCCTCTTCCTCAGAGCAGCAGGATGAAATCGTCCTAGAGACGCTTAAATCGATCCTGCAGTTGCGGTTCTCGACGTTGGCGCCGTATTTGTTTGTGCGGGAGGCGGTAGGGGCGGTGGTGGTGGGGGAGGAGGCGCGGAGGGAGGTGGGGAGGTTGGTTGGGGAGGTGGTGGAGAGGGCGGTGGTGGGAAAGGGGAGGAGGGGGGAGGATGGTGGGGATGATGGGAGGGTGACGTTTGAGGAGAGGGTTAGGGTTTTGGCGGGGTGGTTGGAGGAGGAGGAGGAGGAGGAGGGGAAAAGGGGAGAGGTGTTGATGAGTGAGTGAGTGAGTGAGTGATTGGTGTTTTGAGAAGAACATTGTGTATTTTTTACTCCTTTCTTGTACATGTTACACGCGTGGGTGGGTGATGAAGGAGGAAGAAAGTTTACATGCGTACCTACATATACAAGTCCAAGAACCAACAGCAGCAGCAGCAGCAGCATCTACACATACATATTCATACACTCTCTTCCCCATGCCACTTTAACCGTCATTCATACCCGTCGCTCTCATGCACGGTCAACCCTCTCAACTCCTCTGCACAGCACCCTCTCCACTCCTCTGCACAACACCCTCTTCCACTTCTTCAACCTCACTCACAGATTCCTCCTCGGCCAACCTCACAGCCTCAGTGTCACTCGGCGGCTGCGGAGCCGACATCAGCTGACTGCGCATGGCCTCCTCATCCTCAATCCTCTTCTCCGCCCAGCTCTTCCAGCCCTCGAACGCCTTATCCTCGAGCTGCATGCCGACCTCGAGCGGGCCGGCGCCAAAGTACGCGCCCACGTACAGGGCTTCTTCGCGGGCGATGCGGCGCAAGAGGTCCTGGCGGTGTCGGTAGGCGTAGAATTCCCGTCGCGCTTTGTCGTAGGCTGCGGCCTTGGGGAGGCGTTCGTGCTTGATCAGGTACATTTGGCGTTGGACGACGCTAGATTGTTGGTGTGGTCAGCTTGCAATTCCCCGATTTTCATCTTTTTTCGTTATATAGATTTGGGAAAGAAGGATGACAGTGAACATACCTCTCGCCATCAACCTGCTTCCCAGGCTGCACAATCCCCTTGCTCCAATCGTAATTCTTCGCATCGTTGCCGCTATCTTCGACAATGATCCTTGGCCGCGCCAGTTCCCAGGGGTGATCGCCAAAGAAATCTGTGCGCAGCTCGTCTTCCTTGTAGCGGATGGGCAGCGGCTGGAACATCCTGCTTGGTTTCTTGCCGGTGCGGACGGGCTTGGGGGCGCGCTGCACGGGGCGGGCGAGCGTCTCGGTCGGCGGAAAGTCGCCTATGATTTTGTACCATTCGGGCAGCCTGGGATTGCGTTTGGTGTCGAAGAGGGCTTTTGCGGTTTCCCGGACGCGAAGGGGGCGGAAGTCGTAGCGGCCCATGATGGTGAAGGGTCGCGGGGGTTATCGCATGCGGGGGAAAGGAGGTGTATTGCGGTGGGCTATTGCATCGGGGGGTGCGTTTTTAATTGTCAATCGGGAGGGGCCAGCAATTGACAATGGATGGTGATGGTGGTGGTGGTTCACATAGGTAGATGCACAGTTGGAGATGGAGGTTCAAAGATAATTCTTCGGGGAAAGGGCGGAGGACGGCACTTGCCGTTTTTAGCGTTGCACAGAAACTTTGACGCGACCACCACCTTTTGACCACGACGAGCGACCGCCATCAATCTACACAGTCCGGGACGGCATAATCATCGTCGTCGGACGCACTCTCTTGCTCATTCACTCATTCAGATTCCCGCTGTCGACATTTGCACCGCCAATGGCACCGATTCCGGCCATCTGATCCCTGAATTGCCCCCCCATCGATACCCCAAACTACTGCTCTCTGGACACAATGCTTGTCGTCTCATGTCCCTCCTCCACACCCTCGACCGGACACTTACAGTCTCGACTCCAACGTATACGCGCCCATTCCTCACCTTCTTGTATCCCGCATGGTGCAATAGCGAACCGCCCCGCCGATGCTTCTCCAGGAGCGCCGTAAACCGCCCGCCTCGTCTTCCACGCGCATCCGGAGAGTCTTCAGATAACTTCTTCATTCATGCCCTCGCCCGCGCAGCATCGTGTCCGCAGCACAGAATTCAAATACCACACAAGACTTCTGGGCCGGGCCTTCCGCGTGGGGGGCAGAGGCAGCAGCAGTCCACATTCAAGGCCGAGGGGGTGGAGCAGACCAAAGGGGCAAAGAGGCAGGGTGGACGGAAACGGAAAGGGCGAACAGCTGATGAACCAGAGGAGCGGAGGTTTCGTCCCTTCAGGAGAGTGCGCCAGTTCGCACAAAGGGAACTGAAGGCGTTGGTGGATTACTATGGCCCTGGCTTCGAGGATTACAAGGAGGAGATTTTTGAGGATGACTCGCCCTTGGTTTGGAACGTGGGAGACGACCACCAGCCATGGCCCTTCAAGAACCCGCAAGACGAGGACTCTGTGAAACGGCTGGAAGAGCTGCTCAAGAACGAAGAGGCATCCCACACCGACGTTTTCGACACATACAAGCAGCTGCCCGCCCCTGGCGTTGCCTACTTGACCGCCAACACCATCCGCCGGATGCTACACCACCTTTCCGTCCTCGAACGCCCCACCCCCACCGCCATGCAGCGCTTCCTTTCCATCCTAGACGATATGAAGTATGCCCATATTCATGTCACCCGCTCCGAGTGGACCACGGCCATCTATCTCGCCGGCCGCTTCATGGGCACCGTCACCTCCGAGCATGTCAACCACGCCTTGCAGCTGTGGCGGGACATGGAAAAGCGAGCAGGTATCCGCGGTGGAGTCGTCACTATGAACGTGCTCTTCGACATTGCCGTGCGCGCCGGCAAGTACCAGCTGGCCGAGACCTTTTTGCGCGAGATGGAATACCGCCGCATCCGATACCACCGCCATTTCCGCGTCTCCCTCATCTATTTCCACGGTGTGCAGCAGAACAGCGACGCCGTCCGCAAAACCTACCACGACCTCGTGACCACCGGCGAAATCGTCGACGTGGTCGTCCTCAACGCCGTCATTGCCGCCCTCCTACGCTGCGGCGAACCCTCGGCCGCCGAACACGTCTTCGAACGCATGAAGCGTCTCGCCGCCATCAAAGACACAAACTTCTTCGCTCCCGATGCGCCTCTCCGTTTCAACATGCGCATCTGGCGCGGCCGCCGCACCGCCGGCCTGCACATCACAAAACGTTCCCGCGAACTCATGCGCAAGAACGCGCCCGAAGACGCCGCCGCCGAGCTCAAAGACCTCCAGGACGCCGCGCCCGTCGCGCCCAACTCGCGCACCTACAGCCTCCTCATCCGCCACGCCGCGCACACCACGGGCGACCTCGACCGCATCATGTCGCTGCTCCGCGAAATGGGCTACAACGCCGTCCCCGTCGAGGGCACGACCTTCATCGTCATCCTCCACGGCTTCTGCAGCTTCGGCGGCGTCCGCTACTCGGGGTGGACCCTCACGCGCCTCGAGCAGACGTGGCAAGAGTACCTCGGCGCCGTGGAGCAGAAGCTCGAGCGCACGTGGGTCAGTCGTCTCGCGATCGTTGCGGCGCTCAGGGCATTTCACAAGTGTGGCGCTGGCGAGGAACGTCTGATGCGCGTTTGGGAAGAGGCCAAGGGTCTTTGGGTCGATGCGCAGCCTGATGAGATTGAGGGTTGTTTGAGGATCTTGAGGATGCTTGTTAGGAAGCGGACGTAAGCGTTTTCTGCTCTGTCGTCGTTTGTTTGTTTGCTGCGTAAAGCTTGGAAGGTGCGCGTGCCGCTCTTGCTATTGTTGTTGTATATATTCTTGTGTATCAGTATGTATGGGTGAATGGGTGTATGTATTCATGTATGTGTGTGTGTACCATAGTTATATAAAGATTATTTTTTTGTAGACAAACTTCAAAACCGCGGTTTTCACGTGTAAACTCTTATCATTCTTTCTCTCTCTCTCTCACTCACTTCATCACTATTTCCCCTTCTCCCCCTTCTGTCACCTTTTCTCCCTTCCCCCCTCCCTCCCTCCTCCTCCCCTACTGTACCTACCCACCCTTCCTAACAACCACCCCTCCCTCCCTTTCTCCCTTTCTCCCTTTCTCCTTTTTGTTAGTTACTTAATCAATTCTACAACATATATAAAATATTCTTAATAGTAAAACACTATCTTCTTTCTTACATGGTAATTAGTACAAGTTTATAAAAGGGAAACGGAAGAAAGAAGGGGATTAGGGGTTTTTTTGGGGGGGAAGGGTAATGATTTTACCGTTTTTTTTTTAAATATAGTAGTATGGAAATAGAATAGACAAAACTTAAAAGAAGTAGGGATGGGGTGTGTAGGTAGGGTTTGTTATGGGGAAGGGGGGATGGTGGGGATGGGTAGACAAGGGATAAAGGATGGTAGGTAGAGAGAGAGAGAGGGTGGGGATGGGTGGATGGGTGGATAGATGTAGGTGTTGGGTATGTGTGGTTAGAGTGGAAGGGGGACGGGGGATGATTAAAGTTTTTTTTTTTTTTTTTTTTTTTTTTTTTAAAAAAAAAAATTAATAATAATAGGGAGAGAAGGGGCGGTTTGTAGTGGTTATTTTAAGGGGGGTTTAAGAGGAAAAAGGTAAGATATCTTCTTTATCTCTCTTATTTAGGTATACAATTTTTTTTTTATCTTCCTTGGTTTGTAAGGTAGTTAGCTATGTAAATTATTTGGTAGAGCACTTTAAGCGAGGATATAATTTTTAAAAGAAGGAAGATTGGATCTCGAAGGTCGGTAAGGATAGTTTAGGGGGAGAACTTGTTATGTTAATAACTAGGTACCTCTAAGAGAGATTTTTCTTTTTTCTCTTGTGCTTAAAACGAGCTGAGAAATGCTTGTTAAGTTTTACGGAACTCGGCATAAGAATACTTAGGTAGAGATCTTTTTTGTACCAACTACGGAAGTTGGTATTGATTGATACAAGTACGAATGGGAGGTAACATCCACATATCTAGAAACCGAGGTTTAGATTTGGTCACGCGCGCGCGCACTACATTCAGAAGATTCATCGACTACAAACCAGCCACTCTTAGGTCCCGGATTATCAGGAAACCCCATGGTTATGGAGCAGTGGAGCGGGTTCCTGGCAACTAGAAGGCGCGCGAGGATTCGGCCAGCGTCGGAAGAAACCAAAGTTCGGCATTGAAGGAGTTAACTAAGCTCATCACAGACATCATGAACTCTTGTTTCAAGAGACGTTCTGGATGCAGGGCGAACCCCAAGATATTGATTTCCCCCAATGAAATGGTTCACATATCAATGTAGTAATAGATCACGCGCGGCACGCGGTCGGAGTAGAAATGGCCTTGTTTTGTTGATCTTGGGTAGGTAGGTACTTGGAAGCTGTGTGATTGAAATTTTTGGGTTAATTTACGAGAGATGTTGGTGTTGCGTTTCTATCACGTAATAAGAGCGGGGCCTTTTCGAGGGTAAGCCTTGAGGATGGATTCCTTTCGATTAGCGAAGAAGGGTAAAACAAGGACCGGATTGCGAATTACGTTTAGGGATTTACGGATGCAAGATGAGTGATGGCTAGATGCTAACTTAGTTGACGTTAACGCTGCGAGGCCAGAGCGGAAGTAGAGATCAGTGGTTTGCGGTCGGTTCCGGTTCCAGGGACGAACAGCGTTGGAGGGAGGGGGCGAAACGGGAGCCGCCATCGAGTGGAGATGGACGATGGCAAGGAACAAATGACACTGGACGAGGGAAATGCAGTGTGCGAACACGTGAGGAGAGTTTTCGCCGGTGAGAGTTCCTCGACGTCATTGCGGATCCTCCCTTAGCGTGCTTACCCTGAGGCTTAACGAACATTGGCCTTTCACCATCCATTACACTCCCCTGTGGTTCGACCGTCCGGGACTACTTATTAAACCACATATTCTCGTCATTCTGACTTTTTTTTCTTTCTTTTTAATTACCCTTTTTTTTCATTCTTCAGAGGCCAGAGAAACCTCCCTCTCCGGTTTGGGTTCGATTTGGAGCAACTTCGCTTTCCATCCGACAATTCTTTTCTCTCTTGTTGTATCTACGACCTAATATACGTTAAGCCTCGACAAGCCTCGCTCACAAGCATCCTTTGCAGTGAACACGTGAAGCTTCGATCAGCCACCGCGCAACAACCCAACCGCAAACCCGCCAACAGCAGCACCAGCAAGCATTACCACCCAAGCGACAACACATCCTCACTTCCGACCAGATCAGGCGACCCTAAAGCGACAATATCCCTCTGCAACAAATCCTCCAGCCCAACAACCGCACCCATATGCTGTACCTCGAACGACTGACCTAGCAGATCGCACCAGCTACGCCTTTCCAACCAAAAGCAGCCAAGATGATTTTGAACCCGTTCAAAAAGCACGATGTCTCCGAGTTCCCGGGTGTCCTCATCCCGCTCGAGCAGGCAGAACATCGCGACTCTATAGTGCCACAGCGACGCATGTCGCAAGTGGGGGATTCGCCTGAGCGCGAAGCCGACGACAAAGACTCACAGCAGGATAAATCCAAGGAGCTCGGTCGCCATAGTAGTGGACCAAGTATTAACCACGGAACCACAAAGCACGGGGCCACGATTGGTTTAACCCTTCAGGACTTGAGAGCGGAAGTGGAGCAGGATGTCGCTGCCAACGACACTCACTCCTCGTACGACAGTAAGCGTCATGGCTCCTCCTTATTTCATATTATAAGAACATCCATTGTTGGTTGCAAAATCTGCAATATGGTGTCACTTCCCACCTACTGTTCCACTTGTAATGCTAACAGCCACCAGTGAAAGCCAAGGTCATCAACCGCGCCCTGACCGACATTGGCATGGGCAGGTACCAATGGGAACTTTTCGTTCTCTGCGGCTGTGGATGGTTAGCCGACAAGTGAGCAACCACCATCCAATCCATCGTGCTGGAAATCACTAACAACCAACCAGCCTCTGGCTTCAAGGAATCGCGCTCACTCTCCCGTCACTCTCCGCAGAGTTTGGCGTGAGCGAGACCGAAGTTCGCTACACTACCCTCGCACTGTTCCTGGGTCTTTGCATAGGCGCAAGTTTCTGGGGTGTGGCCTCTGATATCGTCGGTCGTCGACTGGCTTTCAACTTTACTCTGGCGTTTGCTGGTATTTTCGGTATCGCTGCTGGTTTTGGGCCGAACTGGATTGGCACCTCAGCTTTATATGCCTGTCTTGGCCTGGGCGTCGGAGGCAACCTCCCCGTCGATGGAGCGCTATTTTTGGAGTTTCTACCGGGCGCGAATGGCAATCTTCTCACGCTTCTCTCCGTATTCTGGCCCGTTGGACAGCTCGTCTCTTCTCTACTCGCATGGGCATTCATCCCCAACTTCTCCTGCGCGCCCGACGCTCCAGTGTGCACCAGAGCGGACAACTGGGGATGGAGATACTTTATTATTACGCTGGGATCTTTATCCTTTGTTATGTTCCTGGCCCGATTCGTCGTCTTCCACCTGTTCGAGTCCCCCAAGTTCCTCCTTTCGCGTGGCCGTCAAGCCGAAGCGGTAGCCGTTATCCACGGCATCGCCTATCACAACAAGTGCAAGACGTGGATCACCGAAGACATCCTCAATAAGATAGGTGGCGACCCGGAGGTTCGCGATGATTCCAAGCTCAGCACTATGGCCATCATCAAGCGTTCTCTAGGCAAGTTTTCCACGCAGCGCATCGGCCCGCTGTTCAGCACGCGCACGCTCGGCTTCACCACCTGCCTCCTCTGGTTCCAGTGGACCACCATCGGCATGGGATACCCTCTTTTCAACGCCTTCTTACCACAGTACCTCGCCAACTCCGGCAGCGACCAAGCGCAATCCGTCGGCATAGTGTACCGCAACTACGCCATCACCTCCATTGTCGGCGTCCCCGGCTCCATCCTCGCATACTACACCGTCAACATCCGCCACATCGGCCGCAAGCGCACCATGTCCGTCGCCGCGCTCATCACCGGCGTCTTCATCTTCCTCTTCACCATCTCCAGCGAGCAGGACTTCCAGCTCGCCTTCAGCTGTCTCGAGGCCTTCTTCCAAAACATCATGTACGGCGTCCTGTACGCGTACACGCCCGAAGTCTTCCCCGCGCCGTACCGCGGCACCGGCTCCGGCATCTCGAGCTGCTTAAACCGCATCGCGGGTCTTTGCGCCCCGATTGTTGCCGTCAATGCTGCTACTGCGAATCCTAAAAGTCCGATTTATGCGTCTGCTGCGTTGATTCTTGCGGCGGGGTTGAGCATGTTCGCGTTGCCGATTGAGACGATGGGACGGCAAACTTTGTAAATGGGGACATTGGTCTAATTAGCAACGACGGGGGGAAAAAAATGCCAGGATGAAATGAAAACGCTCACTTGTTCCTTTTCTTGTAGGTGGTGATGGAAGTTTTTGTGTCAGTGTTCTCCTTTGTGAGAAACCTTTTGTTATAATGATGCACCAAGGCATGAGTTCAATGAGATACCCGTTCAATGATCAACCCAAGTTAGCAATTGCGTTTACTTCACCCCGTCCTTACCGTCCAAATCTCCTCTTAAACCCAAAATTCCTAAGGTCCTTTATCAAGTCCATCCCCCCCGGACTCGACCACAAAACCAAACCCCTCCCCCTTATCCTAAGAAACGCCAAAAAAGTGACCGACCATTTTTTTTCTCACTGGTTTGATGATTCGTATATCAATATTCAAACACTTACAGAAAACCCTCTCCCCCGCCGCCCCCGCCGCCGCCCTCCTCAAAACATTGATCCGCCAATCACTCCACCCGACTAACCGCAAGACAGTGTGCCTGCTATCTCACACCTCTCTTCGACATCAAACGCCGTCTCAATCATTAAATCCACCACCTCAGGCGTAAACGTCGACCTGTCCTGCGCGCGCGCGTGATAATTATGAATATTGACGGAATGTAGCGCTACGCCCCCGCAATACGACGTCGTGCGGGTGAATACGTCGATGATCTGAGGGAGTAGCTTGGAGAGTTAGAGATCGGCGTCTGCGGACTGCCACTGTGCCATATACAGAGGAGTGACATACCTGATGGGGTGACCTCGTATGTACGCTCCTTGCTAAAGGCGTTTCTGAGTGAGATTTTGTTCACGCCCTGTGTTGATACTGTGAGTGATTTACATCAATCTTTACAATGGCTTACCAAAACTCATACCTGGTGGTGGTGACAGTATGTATCGTTAAGAACTAAAGAATATTTCTACGAATTAGAGGTCTTTGCGACGTTTGATCGCACGCGATATCTGATTTGTGTATATCGTCTTGGAGGCTTACAGTGTACACTATCTATTGACCCGATTTGACACTTCCCCGGCATTGTCACCACTTTGTACTGTAGGTTTAGCTCCCCCTCGTACTTTTGCGGTTACCTGTATCTGAGTTTGATCGACAACAAGAATGGATCCACTTTCGACCAACGTACAGAAAACAAGATTGGAGGTGACTGTCTGTATACGAACGCTGATTCAACTGCAACTTTGTTTATCACGCTATGATATGGATCACACGCACTGTATCTACATTTAAATGCGGCACTGAGTGACATCGCAGTGTAATACCTAGAAGCGAGCACGTTTTTTGAAAGAAACCTTTGTGAATACTTGTATCACGAAGGGTCACTGAAAAGGCTAAGAAGAACAAGGTAAATTTTGGTAGCAAGTCCGCTCTTCTTACTCCCTCTCTAAACATCTTTCTTTTGATTCTATGAGGTAGTCTGACATGCCCGCCAATGTGTTAAAACCGCTTCTTCCAACATGCATAGACACATAACTCTTACAATGGAGAATAAAGAGCGAGCGGCACGGTATAGACTGTTACTTGGTACAGTAACTCCATGTAATTTAGTTGCTAATTTAGTTGCAGCGAAACTGGTATGCTTATGTATGCTTTATATCCACAAAAGACCGTAAGGCTACTTGGTAAATCTTGTGATAGGGATTTTGCTTGCCTTCTTAGTAAATCTAAGTGCGGTTACAGGCATCTGGCTGGGGTTTGAGGTTGGTATTGGAATAAAGTAAAGGCCGACGTTCGACGTTACGCTTCCTTACTAACAGTAGCTTATACAGTGCTTTAATAAAGCCGTTCATGATCAGTGAAAACGAAGCATTGTTCATGGCCTTTACATGTAGCATACATTTAACTTGGTTTTGTTAGGCTGTAGGTTTAAAGAACAGTCATCATCTACACGCAGCCCTTGACGGTTTTTCTCATATACATAAGTAAGATTCCCATTAGTTCTCGGAATGCGACTTTAGCGGCTTCTAGAATATATTATATATTAAACATTATATACTTCCAAGGGTTCCCAAAGATAGAGCATGATGAACGTAAATGACTTATGCTGGGTTCGTAGGATCACTGACAATGTAACATCTTCCGCCTGTTTGTGGATCACTCCTAATGACAAAGTCTGTGGCTAACTTTGAAAGTTTAATCACAAGGACAGCGTTCGTTCTCCTCATATAGCTAAAGTTAAGAACACGATTCGAGATTCGAACTAGAACCTTCTTTAGAAACTCATAGACCTAATAGGTTTGGATTTACTTGGAATAGAAAGATAAACCTCACGGAATGATAGTGAATGTCACGCATGCTCGAGAGATATCATGTGGGCTGCTCTTTGCTGCTAACGAATTACTACGAGACGGGAACTTTCCTCTTGTTAAATTTTGTCACACAGTTAGGCAGCGTAGTTGCGATGGGAATATCGCATATAGAGCACTTAGAGTAGCAAGAACTGCCCTGATTACATTGTATGTCGTTTTGCGTTAAGCATCAGTAGTCTTATTATCTGATCGTTTCTAGCAGTACGATTTGGCTGGCTATCAACGCAATATATATATTGAATGTGTTCCCTCCACACCTGATTTTGCATAATACGCTTAAATCCAACAGTTTCTAGAGGCAGGGCAAGGTGCGGCCTACGACAAGTGAAGGTCACATCACGTGGGTGCTCACATGATTTCCTGTATATATACCTCACTTTCCACAGCCCTCCATAGCACTGCTCCGTCACTAAATCAATCACTTCTTCTCCATTCTTGAATTGTCTATCCTCGTGTTCTCTAACACTTCATGGATTCGTAAGCATGATATGCAGTCCTTTGAGCAAGTGTCCAATTCTCCCCTCCAAACGGATTTTTGCGTAGTGAACCTGTTGCCGAAACAGGACCGTTGGTTTGGTGTGGATGGGATCCAGATTCTAGAAGCGACAATGTCGCATGAAAATGAGTCGATCACCAAGTGCCTCAACCAAATACAGAGAAAGTGTAACCAGGTACTAGTCATTTCTTGGTATATTTCATGCGTGATGGAACTACCCGCGCCACGCAGCCTATTTCGGATCTGCTATTTATACACCTAACTAAACTACCCATCCCATGCCGGGAATAGGATGCCCTGGGCCTGTGTGCGGAAGACTGGGTTTGATCCGGCCCTGGGTGTGCCTCCCCCTTGCTGCCAGGGCAGTTGACTAAGGGTTAAGCAGGGTAACTTTGTATGAGAGCATAATGTTTTGTATAGAGAGGACCAATCCTACACCCTTGCTGTCTCCCTGTTTCAACATCTCCTACTTCTCCATAGTATAGTAAGCGCTCGGGAGGACTTTCAAACTTAAAAAGCTCTCGGATCTGGCTGCCGAGTTCACCTGCTCGCATGACCCACGCATTCATCGAATCGCGCAGGCTGCGCAGGACTACTACTTACGATTGATACTGTCCATGTAGCAACGGTGGAGCCCAGCAACTAGCCTAATTGCCCATATGCCGTCCGCAAGAAAAGCAATATTGTCCTTAATTGATACGGCGAGGTTCGCGATCTAATTGGATCGGAACGGAACAACCGGTCAGGCCGGACACCGACGCACAGACCCTCTCGCCTGGAGAATTTCTTTCTCACCACCAAACACTATCTCGTCTCTACGACACCACGCCGCACAACGCTGCTACACGTACCCTATGATGCCAACGGATGTGTTTCGCGACGAGAAGGATGGTTATGCGTTTATGACTGCGCATACTGTATCCCATGCTTCGCACACCACGGAACACGCTCTCTGCACTTTCCTTCCCCATCCGACCCGCCTCTCCCCTTTCTCATCCCATTCCATACCTCCTTTGCATCAACTTGCGTACCTTGGATCGATTTTCCAGCGGCATGTACGGAGGCTCCTGTCTCTCTCCCCCGTTCCCCGTTCCCCGTTCCCCGTTCCCCGTTCCCCGTTCCCCTCCCCATCCCCCAGATCCTACACTGATCCAATCTCCCAACCCTCACAAACGTGAACAAAATGGCCCTTTCGAAGACTCCCCGTATCATTCTTCCCACGATCGGATTGGAGTTCAAATAGCTGTGCCTACATTGAAAACCCCTTTATTACCATTTATTTTCAAGGAGGCCGGAAACGCTGAGGGTTAAACCCAGGACGGTTTTTTCCGGGACTCCACGGGGGTACATATATCTCTACATATAGAGCTTTACTTTTGTGAGGTTGTACATATTTGTGAGAGGAGAAATGAATGTTAACGGTTTGAACGACGAAGTTCAACTGTTTGGCGTAGCCACAATTTCCGTACAAAGCCTGTGTTTTGGTGATTGTTGTGTGAAGTTAGTGCACAGATATGTCATGCTGCAGATTTCTTCTGGAGTGTTGGTATAAGCTCTCAAATTGAATTTGAAGCTGGTGTGGAGCGTTGATTTGAGGTAGGTATTCAAACATCAACCAGTTAACATTTTGAGCCTTTCACTGTCATGTGACCCTCTGCCGCATCGGGTAAGGAAGCGGGGCTGCCTCGGGTCATCCCATTGGTGTCAGCTTTATCGTCCACTCGACTCACCTTGATCGATGGAGGTTATGAATAGCTGCAATGTGATTACGCTTCAACTCAATTTCAAACCCATCATTCTGTTGTGATATCAATAGCATAGCAATCTAAACCAATGACTTCATCAGCTTATGGCAGTACCCTTCCGTGGGCAGAACCCAGTTGGTTCGTATCTAGACCTCGTCACGAGTTTGACTATAAAATAACGAAAGATAGGTACACTGGCCATCCGTCGCCCTACTACAAGGAGAGTCATAGAAGACTTCGAGATTTTATGAGAAAATGGTGTGAAAAAGTATGGTTTATCAACCACACTAGAACATCCAGATGCTAATAAATGGTAGTACACTCTTCCATATACAGAAGAGTGGGCCGAAGCAGGCGCCGTGCCAGCTTCCCTCTACCATGAATGTGCAAAAGCCGGCCTCCTTGTTCCTATTGCTTCGGGCAAGTCTATTCCCAAAGAGTGGTCGCATTACCCGATTGTTGCTGGTATCAAACCAGAGGAATGGGATGGCTTTCATGACTTTGTGCTATGGGACGAGCTTATCCGGGGTGGAGGCATTGTATCTCTCTTCATCGGCTTGACTGTTGGAGCACCACCGCTTCTAAAGTTTGCAAATCAACAACTGCAAGACAAGATATTTCCCGAAATCTTGACGGGCGAGAAGAGAATCTGCTTGGCTGTTACTGAACCAGCCGCTGGGTCTGACGTCCGAAGCATCACCACAACCGCCGAGAAAACCCCGGACGGGAAGCATTATGTCGTCAATGGCGAGAAGAAGTGGATCACAAATGGTTTCCAGAGCGACTACTTCATGACCACGGTACGCACGGGTGGCCCTGGCGTTAATGGGATCTCTATGCTTTTGATCCCACGAAGTGAGGGACTGAAGACTCGGCCTTTGCCAGTGATCACGGGGCCATTAGCAGCAACCACCTTTGTCACTTTCGAAGATGTCAAGGTCCCCGTCGAATATCTTATCGGAAAAGAAGGCCATGGATTCCGGCAGACCATGATAAATTTCAACCACGAGCGGCTTTGGGTAGCCTTTCAGGGTATTCGAGGCTGCAGGACTGCAATACACGACGCGTTCCAGTGGGCGCTCAAGCGCGAAGCCTTCGACAAGAAGCTCATCGAACAGCCTGTCGTCAGAAATAAATTTGGCAATATGGGTCGCCAAATTGAATCGTTACAGGCGTGGACAGAGCAGATTATCTACGAGCTAGAAAATCTCAGCGACGCGGATGGTGCGAGGCTTCTGGGCGGTACAACTGCGCTGTTGAAAGTTGAGACAGGCATGGTGTCCAAGTACGTGGCAGAGGAATGCCTGAAGATCATGGGAGGGTAAGCGATGCACTGATCCAGATTTTCTCATGTTTCAAACAGACTAACTCAAGTAGTCTTGGCCTGACAAAAACTGGTCAGGGTTCCCGAATCGAGGCATTCTACCGCAGTGTCCCCAGTCTTCTCGTACCTGGTGAGTTTTGCTCTTCCGTGTCGTGACTTGAGTTGACTCTTGTAGGGGGATCAGAAGACGTTCTCATCGATCTGGGAGTACGTGAAGCTCTAAAGCTCCACCTGCAGGCGGAAAACGCAAAGTCCCGTCTATGAAAAGGAGGGAGATCGTCGTAACTTATAGTTTGGAACTCTCAATCCTTTAAAAGTCTCTTCATATTCCAACTCATCACCGAATCCAAGTGTCTTCCATCCCTCCCTTACAGCTGAAAAATGAACCGTGCATTCCGTTGAAGCAGCTTCGCGCAGTCTCTGTACATAGGTAATATAAATGTGCTGTACATCGCGATATTGATCTGTCGTCCCGCCGCGATTTAACTTTAATACTAGGTAAAAAGTACGGACATGATTCAACTCCCGCATCATCGCCAACAAATCTGCATTCGGCCGCAGATCACCGATGTTAGGGCGAAACAACCGCGACTCGTCATACTCAGAAGAACTTCTATACCGATGGCGAATTTTTGCACCCAGTTGCGCTGCGACCCAGTAATGATTGAGACGCATAGACCGGATGTGCTGCAGATGCGATGCAGGCGTGATAAATGAGAGCCCCTCATACGGCGTATACTCATTGAACACAAACTGCGTCCTGGAGTACAATATCGGCAGCGTTTCTGTATAAACTAACCGGCACGTACACAGCAGCGCAATCAACGAGAAATCCAGACACGGCTGCGCAGCAAAGTCTTCGCATGGTAACGCGCCCGACGCTTTGCATGTCAGCGAGCAAACACGTGTCTGCAACCTTCCCGTATCATACTGAATAAACACCGCCCCAGTAACCGTAAGCGCGAACTCGTAGATCCTCTCACGAACTTCAAAGGGTAGTTTCGAGATCAAGGGCGAGGCCGTTTGGTCCGAGAACTTTTTTTTCCTCCGCCTCATTCCTACGGCTTTGCTCCATGACTCGCTCGGTTGGTTGGTACATAGGCTTTTTCGTCGCTTCAAGTTGCGTCCTTTGTCCATGTAATATATCCCGGTTAGATAGTCGTGTTTGGTTTGGTAGTATATGTTTGTTTTTGGAGATTTCACTGAGAGAATGCCCAGGTTGTCGAGATTTAGGGCTGCGCGGAGGCGCCACGAGAGACGCGGTGGAGGGGGTGGCGGTGGTAAGGGGGCGCTTTTGCAGTAATCCATGGTTTGTTCAGTATCGCTGGATGGGTGGTTTGGTATCAAGTGTACCGTTGGAATTGAAGATCTTGGAGTGGTGTGGGTAAGAGATTCCAGATGCAAAGAAGGATAAATATAATATGGCTGAGAGTGAGAACTATACCCACCTTGTAAAATGAGTAGGGTGTGAGGCGGCTGATTAATGCTGTTCGGAGGATTTGAAGGATTCACTATACCGCTTAGAGATGTATTGATGAAAACGGTGGCGTAGCATCAAAATCGAAGCACAATGAGACTAGAAATGATTATTTTGAAATCAATCGATAAAAATCAATTGATTTTGAATAAAAAAATCCCATAACAATAACATACGTACATGGTCAAAGCCTGAAGGCGAGCTCTGGTTACAGACCGACACATATTTGCACAGGCCATACAATACACAGCTAGCATGAAAACGGAAAATGGATAATGTTCTTCGCTATAATAATGGAATTAGTAGCGGTATTAGCGGAGGCAGGAATCAAAGAAAATATCCTCGGCTGGGGACGTACCTGCAAAAGTACATATACGGGCAGATAACTTGATGATCACGTGTTGAAACCCACCCTATCCTACATACATATGTAAGTACCTTTGTAGCATAAAGATTACCCGAATAGATAAATACAACACGAAGATTGGAAAGCTTGCGCTTGTTCTTGTTCTTATCGGGTTCATTTTCGATTTAACCTCCACTATCAAACACGTCTTGTCGGAGACATAAAACCGATACATCGGTAGACTTTCCTGACCGGAGCCCAAGCGATCGTATTCTCCAGATGAATACATCCCCACATCCCGATCGTAACAGGAAAAATCTCGTGCCTAAGCCGAGAAGGTTTCATGACGGTGCGCCACGAAAGAAAGTCCAGCTTCCTACAACACGCAAAATATCGTACCTTTCCGCTCTACTTCGCGCGTGTTTGATACATGTGTATGCCTGCATGATGATGATAACGATAACTCGATAGTACTTCTCAGCAAATCAAAACCCAACCCCAGCAAGAACCGCAACCGCCAAACCAGCCGCTCCCCTAGCACTCAAGTCAGCCCCCCCTCCTCGGATAACAACAATGCGAAACTAGACAACCACTTACATGTGAATAGGCACACTAGTCGGTATTGCCGCCAGGCCTTTCGATGCCGCAGCCGCCGTGGGTGCCCCCGTCTCGGTCATCACCATGGTGGTCGTCATGCCGTTCATGACCATGGTAGTAGTGACCACAGATAGAGCTGTGCCATTGGCCTTTTTGTCGTCCTCGCCGTCACCGTGGGCGGTGGTGAATGCTGCAGTGAGGCCGAGGAGGAGGAGGGCGTAGCGGAACATGGTCGGTTTTACTTTCTCTTGAGGAGCAATGGTTTTAGGTAGTTTAGAAGCGAGTGGATACCCCCCCTTTTTTTTTTTTTTTTTTTTTTTTTTTTTTTTTTTTGAGTGAAAGTCGGAGGTGAAGAGAGTGGACGCGGTGCAGATTGAAAAAGGAAGGTGTCACTGAGTCGTGAGGAGATCTTGTGAAGTGTATGTATATCGCTACTTCGGGCTTGACATCTCTAATATAGCTTCTCTTGACTTATTTGACGGCTAAGTACACGGTTTCAGCAGTGTGTCAAGCGTGTGACGTGCTCTGGTCCCCCCACCTGCGACATCTTTTACACGTACTGTTACTCTGGAGTCGGGTCGTGAATATATTGGGATATACTGCTTATCCTGGTCTCCGATACGTGCGCTAAGTTTTATTTGGGAAATTAAATTTGCTCTTTTTGGCTGCATTGATCGTGATGCAACGTTCCGCTTCGAGATCCGGAATCTCGAACGCCGTTAGGAGAGATGGATGGTTACGCGGTGTTTGGGGTGTTTGGGGTGTGTCTCAGGTGCGCTGTTATGAGAAGATTTATTGTAAATATGAGCAGACTAAGCTTTACATTTTCCAAAATCGATAAATTAGTCCATTCAAGATACATTTAAGGAGACCTGAAAAGGGTACAAAAATATGCGATGTTAAAATAATATCATAAAATAAATACCCGCCGCAAAATATCCTTCGTCACTGATGCGAATGAAGTGTTTATAAGTCAACCTTGAAAATCCATGCTTATCTTTGTAGATCTTTTATTGGGTATAGGTCCAAGAATAGATGCATAATCGCCATCACCCCTCCTGTTCTTTCATCGACCGCAGTTGTTGGTCAAACAAACTGTCGTCTCATGAATATAACGGATCATGCCGCCCTCAATACGGAAGAAATTCGTGCTAGACGTCCCATTTGGCCTCTTAACGTCAATGAAGGGAAAGTTATGAAAGATATCCACCGCCCCCAGCTCTTCGTCAATGACATATCGACGGTCCCCAATCCCCGTAAATTCCTTTGGAAACTGGGGCATCGTGCATGTATTTGCAGTCACGTTCCTTTCTCCGGTGTATATCCCGCCCTCGATGCGCGCACAGGGTGTTCCATATGGTACCTTCACTGTACCGTTCAGCCAACTATCTAGATATGCATCGGCAGCTGCTTTTATGACTGCGCGCGTATCTTGTTTCTCCTTAGGAATGGGCGTCCATTTTTCTTGCTTCGCCCATTTTAAATGATTCGTCGCGTTGAAGACCCAATCCCCTGGATCCGTGACGATGGACTGGATCGCAGCGACTTTTCCAGAGCTCACAAGAAGTCGTGTGTCGATCACATAGGGATGCGTGTTTGTAGCTGCCGTGATCTCAGTGAATGCGATGCATTGTTCCGTGTCGTAGATGCTGCGATCAAGATCGATGGTGATGGGCTGGCTCAGAACACCCTTGGTAAGCTCCACCGTTGCATCGTTCTCGATGTAGCTGACGTTGGATGCAAGAGGAAGAAGGCCAGGATTTCCTGAGGTTTGCGCTTGCACGTATTGCGCCGCTGTATCTTGAAGGAGTTTGCGACTGCACGCAGCAGACGCTCCGGTCGCAAGACTGAGGCCCAGCCACGTAGTGGTATTGATTTTGACCATTGTTGCCCAATTTCATAGTGTGTTCAAGACAAGTCTGTATAGACGGCACGATCGTGCTATCACGAATTGCAAATCTTTCCTCTGATATATATGCTGTGAGTTGCTCAGAGGATTTAGCCGCGTGCATTTAATTTTGGAATGGTGGTCAATGTATATCCCAAATTGGTCAATAAACAAGTGGCCCACATAACGAGCAGCGTTCCCGGTGTACTATGCACGCGGTTCGGTGGGCGTGTGTGGGGCTGGGTGGGGGCGTCAGAGCTTCGATGCTTCCCTCCGCGGATCTGATCAAGTCGCAGGAACAGGTATCAACGAATGCTGGAAGGATTTGGTAGGTGATTGAAGGCGCTAAGCCGGTACCCAGTATTGATCCAGATAATCCTCATGAAATCTTCATGGACAGGTTATTGCATAAATCGACATCCAGATATTCGCTCGGGTGTATATGAACCACTAGTGTCTGCGACCTGATAATCACCAGGTCAAAGCAAGTAGCAGCCCATTAATTCATCCTAAAAATCCGAAATCAATCTACAATACACGAGATCATCACTTAGGTTGAAACCTTTAATACTGGCTCATACGTCTACTTTGATTTACGCGGGAATTAGGGATAGAATCATATAGCATCTTGATTATTAGACTTGAATTAACCATTTGCTTCGATAAGGAACTGCGCCGTCTGCTGTCTAGTGATTCGGATATTTTTGCAATATATCATAACACCGTGGGCTGGATCTCAAGGATATTTCCATCTAAATCCGTCGCAAAGCAATAATTGTTGAAGCCAACAACTGGATTCTTCAAACCCTCAAGAAGAGCCGCTCTCTTTTCTTTTGATAAATTCTTGATTCTAGAAGGATCTAGCCCGTATGCAATCGCAACCGGGCTTTCCAATGACTCAATCCATTCTCCTTTCGGTTTCAATATCTTGCCACCCTGAGCAGCAACACGTTCGCAGGCCGCCGCGACATCAGGCGTGTATATTCCGATGTGAGAGAATGTATTAGGTTCCTTGGTGGTAGGAGGCAGTTTTGAGGACGCGTTCTCGAGCCACAAGATCTCAATCTGGCCTGTTTCTTCTACCGCGCTTCCCGCCCATGCCTGGCAAGAGGGATAGTTTCCACGGTTATGCCCGAGATATGCAGCTTTGTATTCGGGAATTGGACTGAATATAAACACGAGTCTGAATCCAAAGGCTTTTTCGTAGAAGCTGATCGTTCTGTCGAGGTCCTGAGCGATGACGCTGAAGTGGCTGGAACCGTGATGTTCGAAACCCGGAACTGGGCTACAATCTGGAGCAAACCACATGGTTTCATTGCCTGTGTCGATGCTGATACATCGGGTAACCAAGGTCGCGACGATTAAAGGCAAAGCTCTAGAAAGGAGGTTCGAAGGTTTCATGGCGTTGCAATGGTCGAGATAAAACGAATGATTCACGAAAGGGAGGCGCGTGGTACAAGCTGATCGAAACTGCTAATGACAAAAGCAGAAATGGCTTGATCGGAAAACTTATTCATGATGGGCCAAGTCTGATCATTTCAATATAAACTTTCTTACTCGAGAGTGAACACACCACGGTCTTCTTGAAAGAATAATGTACCGCTCGGTGCGTTTTCGAGAACGCACCGAGATAACTAATCCCTTCCATATGGTGAGAATTAATTTTCCGTTTCCATTCTGACAAGTTCGAATTAGGATATGAGCGAAAGTGCGAGGTCTACTCCGATTTTTGATTGGCCGCTGACCTAAGCTCTTCGTATTGCTGAGAAGCGCACCTCATTTTCGTCGAAGCTCTCGTAATAAATTCATATTTTCCGGGTTTAGGAATTTAGGTACTTATGGGACTAGGTGGTTTGAACCGTATGGACATTGTAGAGTGATTCTTTACACTCCTCTATCTCCGTGCAACGAAGCAACAACTAAGGTTTGCCGCTTTCCAACCGAAATGATGCTGATATGATGGTTCTTCGCCCATGATTATTAACGTCACCACCAATGTTAATTTTTGCCACTTTTACGTATAGTCGTAAGCTAATATTATAACCTTATTTGCAAAAATGGAGCAATAACCCAATGTATGTACTTATTTCTTGGAGTTGTGTGGTTGAAGTGATCCCGCCTTTCCGGGTATGTTTGAACTATTTTTAGGCTTGGTAGGGATACCTGGGTAATACTCGGCATGATTTTCCCTTAAAAAGAATGGAGCAATGAATCTCAATGAGGAAAGTTGACTACACTTGCTGCATAATATCAAATTGATATAGTTGAGTAATGAGTAATGTGTTATGTTTCACAAGCTAGCTTTAATAGTGGACTCGCCTTGTGGCCTGATGCCTACGTGCATATCAACGAAATGAAGGACTTTCGTCCCAATAATAATCACATCATTAGCGATAGCGACACAGATAATGTATTACAAAGTGTCCTTGGCTGAGGACACGCACACAAAGCCCCGTGCGAAGCGGATGTAAGATGAAGTAAGGACTGACCGCACTGAGTTGAATAAGAGCCGTCCGTAGAATTTTGTCCGCTCTACATCTTTACCAGAAGTGGCTTCCTTAAAGAATACAGCGCACGAGCTTGATTACGAGTGCTGTGTTTTGAAAGTGCGTCATTGCCTGCTGATTGATGGCTGCGCCTCAGCGGTTTAGGAGCGCATAAAAACCCCACAGACCCTGATGTTTCTAAGTATGCGGTGAAACGCCATGGAAAGGCACATAGATAAGTAAGAAACATTATGCCTTGGGCAGTTTGGCACGTGAGAGTGAAAGTTAGATCATCTAGCAGAGAACGGAACTGCAACTAAATTTGAATTAGAAATATATACCGAAAAAAGGCGTGCCACCTGTATCACAAAAATATTAGCAACTTCAGATATAATTTTTACAATAATGCGAAGAGGAAGAACGCAGGTTCGCAGAGATGAGGATCATGAGGGTGCGGAGCAGCGTATAGACCGTATTAAAGTAGTTCGACGTTTATGGTCATCTTGCCATTGCCACATAGGGAAGGCTGTGCAGAGGGATTGCCCTTGGGATACGAAACCGCATTTGTAAACGGTCAAGTCATCTTTACAGAGCTATTGGATGAAACCCATGTTAGTATCACGCAAAAGAATTATCGTTATCATTTCGTCCTTCTTTCTAAATCGCGATCTCGCAAAAACGGCAATATAACATTATTTCACAAAGAGAATTACATGAGAACCGATTTCTTTGCCGTGCTGTTGTAAAATCGTCAATCTATTTACGGTGGGAAGCAATAGTAGGTCAACTATACATATCGGACCGAATAACATACTACGCGAGGGGTGCTCCGATCAAAAGGTAAAACAACGACCTAGTTTGAGTTTGGCGAAGCGCAGCGGCTCCAGACAGCGAGTTAGAGAAACTTCTGGTGCGGGCCTTCCTGGCCGATTTTGAAAACTATCGCACTGTGACAACCATGGACCAACCCTCGAGTGTGGGTATCCTGCGACATGGCGTAACAATTGTGTTTCTAGCTCCTCTTGCGGATTACCGAGACAAATGAAATGCAGTTGTGTTTAAACCGTACCCTCCCCCTGGAGCTGTGAGCCTTTGAGTTGCACGAACAACCCACCCCCAAAGAATTCGCTGAGCATGTCGTCTTACCGCGGTCGACCTAGCAAGGGTTGCGATCCATGTCGAGCAAAGAAAGTCAAGGTTAGTGACGGAGCATCTCCGAAGCAGACGTGTACCTACTGATATCTTCAACAGTGCGACGAAGGGAAGCCGAATTGTATACGGTGCACTAAATCAGGACACGAATGCAAGTACCGAGATCAAGCCGATCTGTTATTTCGCAATCAAACTGCGTTCGCAGCGCAGAAGGCAGAAGAGTCATGGCGAAAACGATCAAGATCGCATCAACGAACCAGCAGTGAAAGCGTTGCATCTGGTCGTTCAACACCTCCGACACGCCGCTCAAGCAGCATTCACAGCAGCAGAAACTCCCCTTCTCGTATAGTAGAGGAGAGCCCAGTATCTTTAACAAGTTTCAACGGGCTATCCAGCAGGAACTCCCCTCCTCGTATAGTAGAGGAGAGCTCAGTATCCTTAGCAAGTTTCAACGGGCTGTCAATTGCGCCGATGCTATATGATTTGCGGCGTCTAGCTTACGAGCGTTTTATCTACGATTTTGTCATCCCCGAGACCCCAAATCTATCGAAAGACGAGCCATCGGACGCCATGTGGGATTTCATTCCCTACTTGTACGAGAAAGCAGGACCAGGTTCATGCCTAGTGGCGACGATAGATGCGGTCTCGTATGCCAATTTTGCGAACAGATGCAATGCTCCACACGCCATTCCGCTCGCCGAAGAATGCGCTACAAAAAGTATCAAGCTTCTTCAAGCAACCGTTGCCGATACAACTTTGGCATCCTCTAACGAGACTCTCTGTGCGGTTTATTTGATGGCAATGCTTGGCGTATGAATACCATTCTCCTTAGAAGGCAGTCGCTGACTCTCTCCTAGATGTTTCTACTAAACCCGCAAACTACTGCGGGAACATTTCAGGCGCACAATCGTGGTGCTAAAGCCCTCATACAGCTCCGAAGCCTTGAAGAATTCCATGCAGACCACCACTCATCACGACTGTTTGAGGTATGTCGCTCAACCTTAGCTAACCTTAACTTTAAGTCCATCACTGACACTGCATTAGCTAATCGTTTGGCAATTGCTGTTAGGCGCTCTGCACTTCGGAGCCATGCCTCCAATCCCTACCGCAGTTATTCTCGCGACGCAGGAATGCAGCAAGCCTTTATTCAGTAGTGCTAGTGCTGGGTTATTACTCCTACTACACAGGGTCGCCGAGTTACACGCGAAATGGCATCAGACCAAACACAGCTCAAATCCCCCTATGAGTAGAGCTGATCTATGCGAATACCTCCAAACTGCTCTTCAACTGGACGCCGATTTGCATTTATGGGAAACAACGGTGCCTCGCGGATGGCGTTCTCAAATGGAATCCAACACAGCTCAAGCTCGAGCGACGTATGATCCCAAGTGGCGAGAGCTATTTCTCAATAGTCGAGGATCACCTAGGGAAATACATACACAGGGAAACCTGAGACGATGCTGGATGTGGATCTTCTATCGCACGACCCGAACTGTGGTGCTGAGAGACTTACTAGAGATACTCAACTGGATGTTTAAGCTGCCACAGTTCGATGACTTTGGAAGTTCACAGCAATATTCGCCCTCCTCGCAAAGCAGCAACCTTACGTCGACCTCGCTCGATGATGCAAGCCTACAGATCCAGCACAGTTTTGCAACCACCAACTTAGTAAATATGTTGGAGAAAAACACGGCTAATATATTCGCCGTTTTTAACGCCCCAGCCTACGGAAAAATAGATCACGACTTGATCGGGATACGTGGATATATGATGATCTGGCCATTGGGCATAATGGATGCAGTGCTTAAACATGGTTTCGTCCCCGATTCTGGAGTACCGGTGACACCTCCCCATAGCAACACATCGTCGCCAAGCATACCAGATACGATGGCACCGTCGTTTGAATCTTTGTCGCTACACCCAGGTAATGCTTCCATATCATTTCAACCTTGCTTCACCACACCGGAAAATTCCCCAACCTCATTCCATGATTCACCAAAGACGTTTTCATCGACGACACAAATGAATCACTCTTCCCCGCAAAGTTATTCTGAGAACCCCTATCCTTCGCTCCAGACTTCGAAAAAACACCTCTACGACACATCACCTCCTCACCCATTCGATTACCCTACGAGTCTGTCCTCGCCCCAGATGTCTATTACGAAACCAGCACGGATTGACGTCGCAGCTCGAAGAGAATGGCTGAATTGCATCTTATACTTTGTCTCAACGGAATTCGGTATCAAGCCTGGGATTGCAGTCCCGGCAAGTGAGGGGTATCTGGAAGTCTGCAAAAAGAAGGTTGCGGAGCTGATTTCACACCAATGATTCCATTGTACATTTATTTGTGCATCGTACGTTTATGTCGTCCAATCCTTTCGATGATCATAATCTCTAGTTTCTATTTTTTCATTTTTTTCATTATCAAGTTGCTGCAAAATTACTGAGCGGGACTCACCTTTTCTTTAACATAATTTTATAATAATACCAGCAATCTAAATCAGTTTGTGGATAGACCGAAAGAGTGATGTATGCGCTACCATGTGAAGGCAAACAACCAACCAAACCATCAAATCACTAAGCTATACGCCCATTATTACCTTGGTGTGTGCCATTGTAATGTTTGTTTGTATTTCTTGTTGTCATATGGAAATTTGGTAAAGTTTGGATTTGGTACTCCAGATGTACCACATTTCAAAGTGGAATACAAAAACAACAATATCATTCTTCCCAGAAATATCAATATATCCAACCCTATTTCCAGCTAATTTTTGATACAAACATGCACATTTCAAGTATCCAGTTTGTACGTTAACTGGTAGGTGTATGTATCAATCAACCATCCGACTCCGACAAGCACGTGACTAGGTCGGAGCTTCGATTACCTCATCCGCTAAACCCACGGCGCACGAGCCACAATCGCGGCAACCTTCGACCTCAATTCAATCGCGACATCAAAGGCAGTGCCCGGACCTCAATCGGACACATTACCAACTCAATTTCCACAGGCCATATCCCCGGAGCTGCAAATCCCACTTACCAGGTTACGGGATTGAAACATCCATCCTCTCCGAGGAAACCTGAAAATATAGTGAAAAAAAATCTCCACGTACTGTAACCGAGAGTGTGTCACGGAACGAATAGAAACCGAGGAAAAGAAGAAGGGAAAGAGGAAGAACCCCAACCAAAAGCTCAAGAGATATTTCAAAGGAGAATAAGAAAACTATGGATATCCGTGTTCTACGTCCGGAGGACATTCCTCATGTGCAGCTCGCCAACATCACGAATTTGCCCGAGAACTACTTTTGCAAGTACTACCTCTACCATGCGATGAGCTGGCCGCAGTTGAGCTATGTGGCTGTAGATGTAAGTGTTTCAACCTCCTTTTTTCCCCCTCTCTCATCGGTTCTGGGTCCTCATCGTCTCAACTCCATTCCATCGTCATCATGCGTGCGGTCTCCGGTCCTCTTCTGTACCGGTACACGATATGATGCGGACAGGGCATACAAGAGCAGGAGAGCAAGTCATCCGCGAAAGAAACAAAAAGAAAAACCCCCTTTTCTCAACTCGTTTCACCAAAAGAACGCCACTCGAAGGAGGGAGACAGGACACCGCAATGCACAACTCCACACAGTCTCCAAACCAACCAATCTAGACCTCCTTTTCTCACCGGAACACAACTCCGCCCACCATCCACCCTTCATGCCTCGACTATCCCCCGACACTGCAATCTCCCTCTCCTCGCAAAACACCCCCCGCTAACCCCTCTATCCACACAGGTCTCCCGCCCGCCCAAAACGCCCTACGACCCGCCAAAAATCGTAGGCTACGTGCTGGCTAAGATGGAAGAAGAGCCTACCGACGGCGTGGCGCACGGGCACATCACCTCTCTCTCCGTGATGCGGACGCACCGGCGCCTCGGTCTCGCCGAGAAGTTGATGCGACAGAGTCGTACGCCTCTCCCCTCCCCTATCCACGCTCCCATTCCCTTCCCTTTGACATCACATATCTTTCCCCCTTTTCTCCTCCCCTTTCCCTTTCCCACCCTCATCCTCACCCATCCACACTCCCATCCCCCCATCATCCCATCCCATCCCCCAATCCCCCATCTCCCCACAATCCCAACCCCTCACCAACCCTTCTAACCCCCACACAACAGAACGCGCAATGCTCCAAACCTTCTCAGCGCACTACGTCTCCCTCCACGTGCGCGTCTCCAACACAGCGGCGCTCCACCTCTACCGCGACACGCTCGGCTTCACCGTCGACAAGATCGAAGCCTCGTACTACGCCGACAACGAGGACGCGTACAGCATGCGCATGGAGCTCTCGAACCTCAAGGACGAACTCCGCGAGTTGGAGAACGCGGCTGAGGATGGCGTTTGGGGCGCCGCCGGCGGCGGCGTGGTCGGTAGTGAGGGCAAGGACGAGGGGGATGCCGTGGGCAGTGAGGGACAAAAGGCCGCCGACGAGGGTGGCGCGGGCGCGGATTTGAGAAAGGTTAAGGTGGGTAGGGGACTTGGGGTTGGCGAGTTGGTTGAACGGAGTGAGGTTGCTGGGGCGGCGTGATGTTGATTGATGATTGATGAGAGAGGGTTTGTGTTTTTGGGATGGGCAATGCTAGGTAGTTAGTATGTGTGGTTCTCTCTCTCACGTCTCACACGTCTCTCTCTATGTCTCTCTCCCTCTTCACACACACACACACACACACACACACATATAACCTATCCTGAATCTGGCGAAAACTTCCATGCCCCTCCCTCCCCCCTGGCCTTACGTTACGTAGGTACCTATCTAAATAAGTAAGTCGTACTTTTGAGGCGGTTCGTTCGTTCGTTCGTTCGGGGCATATATATACTAAACCGTTAGGTTAATGTTTAAGTCAAAATTTTATATATGTGAAAAGTTTTGACGATTCGCCCCCAAAGTTCCTTCATCCTTATCCTACATACGTACATATATTGATGCATTGATACAAAAAAAGGAAAGAAGAAGGATGAAAAAAAAAGGGGGGTAAGATACGCACACAATTTCAAAAAAAACTAAGGAGGCCAGGGGGAGGGGAAACGTTACAATAAAACATTCGTTCGAACAAAAAATAAACACCCTTTCTTATATATATGTACATTTTCTCGTTTCGAAATTTCTATGTTATTATATCTATCTCTGCATACATAACATAACATAACAAAATCATTTCAAAATCAATAGTCAATATCAATCAAGAAATCTAAAGCTTTCCCACACCAACCAACCAACCAACCAACCAACCAACCAACCATCATCGAGAGAGAGTAAGTAAGTACGCCTTTATCAAATGCCATAAACAAATGCGGTATGTTGTTTGTCCGTAGTACATGTATCCGTTATTAATCTCAGAAAAAAAAAAACCCCAACCAACACCATTTCCCACATGCATACATACATAGCCCCTTTTTTGGTATCATATATATGCGGTTGAGAATCAATGAAAAAAAAGAGGGGGTATCCCCTGTACCGCAACCAAAACAAAAAGCAAAACCAAACCCACCTTGGGAGAAGGGGAAAAAAAGGTGAGGGGTAAACGACTATCAATATTCACAGAGAAGAAGAAGAAGAGAAAAAAGAAGAAGAAGAAGGGAGTATAGTCAAAACCACATCACATCAACCCCCCCAAAACCACCTTCCCCACACCTCCCACCTCCGCCTTGACACCCTGCCGACAGCTCTCCTCAAACTCGCGCACCACACCCGCGAGGATAATCTTGCGGACCCGGGCATCGGCCTTGTTGAACAGCTCCGCCACGGTGACGGGGAAGCCGTTCCCAGCCAAGACGACGCTCTCGGGCGAATTCAGCAGGCCCAGGATCTTGGTGTAGCAGTCGATGAGGACGTCGCAGAGGGTGGCGAAGGTGCTGAAGAAGTCCGGGTCGAAGGGGAGACTCGGCGTCTGGAGGTAGCTGTAGGATTCGTTGGGGAGGAGGAGGTCGTTTTCGGGGGTCGAGTCGAGCGAGCCAAAGCCGCCGCCGCTGCCTCCGCCCACTGCGCCGCCGAGGCCGCCGAGGAAGTCGCCGCCACCGTTTTGTGAGGCCAACGTCGGGAAGCCGTCCGCGGCGCTGCTGCTGCGGCGCCCCTTTCCGCCGATGTTGGCGCGCTTGAACATTTGCATGCCGGGGATGCGGCCGCGGGTGAGGCTGCTCGGGGCGCTGCCGTCGGCGGGGTGGATGGATTGGTATTGTTCGAATTCGAGGAGGAGGGCGTTGAGGGCTTTGAGGTATTCGCTCGGGGAGGACGAGTTGAGGTCGAGGATCGTGGGGAGGGAGAAGCCGAGGAGGAGGTAGTGGGTTGCGCGGCGGGCGAGGTTGCGGGGGGTGAAAGAAGGGAGGCGGGTGAGGTCTTGTTTTGAAAAGAGGAGCGTGTTGAACCAGTATATGCGGCCTTCGTGGCTGGAAGAGAGGGTTAGTACGAGGGAATTGGGAAGAAGGAGTCGGTGGGTACGTACGACTTGCGCAGGTAGTCCAGGGTGGATATGCGTTTGGAGGCCATTTCCTGAATGTGTTGGAAGATGGCGTGGGGGCTGGAGCTGTTGCTACCCTGCAAGGCGATGGGGGCGGCAGGGCCCAAGCCCCCGGAATACATGTCCTGCGGCCGGCGAGCCTGTTGCAGGTCTGATTTTGTAGCGGACGAGTATCGCGACGAGGCCATGGAGGAGCTGAGGGGTGCTTTGTCGTAGCCCTGGCGCGTGTCGGGCCTCGCAGTCAGGTCGGAGCTGGACTTTTGCTTACTCCGCGAGAAGGTGGAGATGGAGAGAGCAGGGCGCGAGGAGTTGGAGGAGCCATTGGTCACAGCGGTCGCCGAGGAGGCCGCCGTGGATGTGCTTGTAGAGGAGGCATTCTTGTCCGGGGAAAGAGATTGCGCCACGATGGATGATGGGGCCCTCTTGTGGGACGACGAGGTGTGAGTGCTAGTGTTGCCCGACGAGTCGGTGGTACCGTTTGTGCGGAGCGAGGCGCTGCGGGAGCGCTGCAATTGCACGCCGAAGTCGCCGAGGGTGGAGGAGATGCTGTGGCGCGAGGATGTCTTTTTATGACGCGAACGCGGCGGAGTGGTGAGGATGGCGGCGGCTTTGGGAGGGAATTGATCGGGCAGCGAGACGGAGGGCGGGAGGGGGTCGAGGGGACTGGTGCCGGATACCGGGGGCAGGTGGATGACGGGCGGCAAAACGGCGGTCGGGGTCTTTGGAACCTTGGAGGAGCGGCCGCCGAAGAAGGAGGGGCGGCGAGAGAAGATGCTGGTGGTGGTGTTGTTGTGCTGATGAAGTTGTTGGGAGGACGGGTATGAGTTGGGTAGGAGAGGGGGAGGCGGAGGAGACGAGTCGTCGGGTAGAGCCATGGCGATGGTATGGTATGGTATGCGTATGGTATGGTATGTTACGGTAACGTTGATGCGATCGATCGCAATGCACACAACACACACACACACACACACACACACAAACACACACAAACAGTGACAGCCCAGCAGGCTATGGGGAAACGACGGCGTAGATCAGGTCAGGGGCTGGCTCGCTCGGGAATGCAGCCATATTCCCGCCCATGTGGATGGGCCGCGCGAGGGAGATTGGAGGTTGTCTTTTTTTGATGGCGCGCGCAATCGGATATGATGATGTGCAGATGGATGCAAGTAGGTAAGTACGTTATGGTTATGGCGGCATGCGACAGGTATATAAGCAAGTAATATTGTATGTCCTGAGTCCTGATACAGAATGCCAGGTGGAACACGTCGGGATAGGGAGAGCGATCAAAAACAAATGCGGCGACGCGGGCGAGACGGACTAGATATATGTATGTGCGTACGTTAACTACGTTACCTAGGGATGTACAGTAAGTCAATGTGCCTAGCTGGTGCAGTGTACGTCCAGTCCAGTCCAGTCCAGTACTGTGTGCGCAGGATGGTTGCTGCTGCGAACCACGGCCAGTCAGCGGCCAGCCAGCCAGCCGGGCCGATCACACTCTCTGACAGCACCAGACAGTCCAAAGCCCTACCCTACCCTACCTAGACTGTCTAACGTTAAGTACCTCCCCTATCCTATCACTGTGCCCTCTGCGCTGCTTGCATGCTTCCAAAGGGGTTTCTGTGAAGGGATCTAGGCCGGAGCGAGAAGGTGGACGCTATCCAAGGGGGGGAGGGGAGCGCATGGTTCAGCAGGAGGCGCCATTCATTGGTCGGTCCGGCGCCTATTTACTCATTTATTTTTTAATTTTTCAATTTTTTATTTCTTTTTTCCCACCATCGCCTTACGTTACAAGCTAAAGAATCGTACCTAGGTAACGTTGAATCATTGAACACGTGAACCGTTCTCTTGGCTAACGGTGGCACGCTGTCAGACATCATTGGGATTAATGGCCAGGCGGATGCGGTGAGGAGGCGGCCCGACACGAGACGACTCGAGACAAGACGAAACCACCCTTGGCCTGATTTGGCCGGTCTTCAAATCTTACCAATGACCGAGGTAAATTACGCCTGACAAGCATTGGAAAACAACGCTGTCTGTCCTGGGGAAACAGACTCGACCTCATTTAATACCTACTGTAAGTGTAATATATACACCCCCTTGTTGCCCCTTCACATCACATGGAGTGCAGTGCGTAATTATACAGTACGTAGTCAACTAGTCAAGTTAGTCACATGTTCTGGCATAACCGTGTGGTGTACATTATCATACATAACTACACCTGGCTACGCGGCAAAGAATTAAAATGAAATGAACCCTTCAATGCCACCTCTTTATAAAACTATGCCGCCGAACACATAGTGAACCATCCTTCCTCTACCACAGACACCCACCTACCCACCCACACCCACACCCACTTCCTCTCTTGATTTCCCTACCCCGCCTTCCGTTACCCCGCCATGATTCGCAGACAGAGCGCAAAGGTATGTTCCTGTTCCCTAGACACACCATCCTACACCCCCCGTCCGGACTTGAATGCCAACCTCGAATCTACAGGGAGAATGGATCCCTACCGAGGGCCAGTGGCCCGTTGGTCCTCAGGAAGACGTCCCAGTCGACGACAATCGCATTTGGGTCGACGGCTGCTTCGACTTTAGCCACCACGGTACGCTCTCCTCCACCCTCGCTCCCTCCTCATGATTGCCACTCTTACGCAAACACAACCATTCAACAGGCCATGCCGGCGCCATGCTGCAGGCTCGCCAGCTCGGCACCGAACTTCTCGTCGGCGTGCACTCGGACGAGGCCATCCTCGAGAATAAAGGCCCGACGGTGATGCGCCTGGACGAGCGGTGCGCAACCCTCTCTTTGCCCAAGATTCTCCATCAAACATGCTCAAATCTAATGCTATAGTGTAGGATTATGGCCGTCGAAGCCTGCCGCTGGGCTACACGCGCAATCCCCAAAGCTCCATACGTAACCTCGCTCCCCTGGATCACCCACTACGGATGCAAGTACGTCGTTCACGGCGACGATATTACATCGGACAGCAATGGGCAAGACTGCTACCGCTATGTCAAGGCCGCGGGGAGGTTCAAGGTCGTGAAGCGCACGCCGGGCATCTCCACTACCGATCTTGTGGGGCGCATGCTGTTGTGCACCAAGACCCATTTTATACCATCTCTCGAAAAACGGTTATCGGGTGAGGAGGGGCCAGGAGGCGAGGCAGAGCGCAAAGAGACGGGCGCTGCCATGTTGCAGCGCATCAAAGACTACGCGACCGATTCAACGGGTCTTGCGCCTGGATGTGACGTATGGTACTGGCACGCATCGCGACCCGCAAAGTATCGCAGGACCACACAGAGCTCTGCTGCTGAGCGAAGACCTAGCGCGAGCGGCTCCACACCTTTGTCGCCGACATCGCCCACCACCAACACAGCCGTGAAGGAGGAAAAGGGCAAATTCCACAAGCTCGTCGACGGTAAAGGTGTAAAACCCGGTCAGTCTGTCGTCTACGTCGATGGCGGCTGGGATCTTTTTTCCTCGGGTCACATTGAATTTCTGCGCCACGTTACAGAGACCGAAGAGGAGGATGCCAAAAAACGCGGATGGTATACCGAAGAAGCCACAAAGGAGCGCATTGAGAAAACAGGAGAGGACTACGGTCCCGTGTTCCTGGTCGCCGGAATCCACGACGACGAGGTCATCAACCACTGGAAAGGCATCAACTTTCCCATCATGAACATATTCGAGCGCGGATTGTGTGTATTACAATGCAAGGTACGCTCCTCCCAATCCCCTAAACACAGCGCCATCCATTCTGACATAGTCTGTAGTACATCAACGCAATCATCTTCGGCTCCCCCTTCTCCCTCTCCAAAGCCTTCCTCCTCACCCTCCCCTACGGCGGCGCCCCCGCCCGCGTCTACCACGGCACCACCTCCTTCATGCCCCTGACCTACGACTCCTACGCCATCGCCAAGCAACTCAACCTCTACCGTGAAATCGACAACCACAACTTCCAGAACGTCAACGCCGGAGAAATCGTGAGTCGCATCATGAAGGGTCGCGCGCTGTACGAGGAGCGGCAGCGCGCCAAGGGCGAGAAGGGCATCACGGAGGAGGCGGAACGCCGGAGACAGGATCTGGAGAGCCAGCAGAGGAGAAGGGAGATCGAGGGTCAGTTTGGAATATAAATCGAGAGCGCGTGTGTGTGTGCGTGCGTGCGTATCGTTCAGAGATATGGCCGTGGTAAACGAGCGCGCCATGTAGTAAAAAATCAAGAAACCGCAATCCTCCCCTTATCCTCCTCTATCCTACATCATTCTCAACACATTAAAGTGAAACAAAATACTCCATATACGCACATTTCTATACCTCCTTTCCCCCCCACCCCGAATTGCTCTACTCTTATGTACATAACCTTACCTACATTATTATACATAACCTATATACTTTATCGCATATATGTAACAAACTACCTTTCGCACTGCTATAACTATTACAAAATCAACAATAACACCTAAGAGACTCGAATTATAATATTTAACATAAGATTTTAAGCATCTCAAATATACCTACATATAGGACATGGTCCGTCCAATCGGCGATAAACAGGCTCTGGCTGAGTTAACCCCGCTCGCGCGCGCGCGCGCCGAAATTCATCCACGAACTTTTGAGCAAGCGCGTCTACATTCGACTTCCTCACCACTTGACTTCCCATCCAACATGGCCTCGGCTGTTTCTTCGATTCCACCGCAGGAAGGCAATACTACCATAGCCCTCGCGACGCTTGTTCCGTATTCGAGCGACGGACCCACGCTGCCTCTCGTCGGCAATTCGTCCGCCGCTTCACGAAAAAAGGCGGCCAGCAGTAATGCGAATGATCCCACGGAGACAGCAAATGGGGAAAAGCGCAAATCCACCACCGACGACACGAACTCGACCACCCCAGCCTTGAAGAAGGCTAAAACCACAGACAACACCACACTCTACACACCTTGGGTCCTCCTCCCACCCGAGCTGCGACGCAGCGTGGCCGAACGATTAGGAGGTCCGCCGCAATGGGATTGGGAAACTCACTGCATTCCAATCGTCTATACGCGCAACCAGAACATCACGTCGGCGCTGAACCGCCTGAAAGCGTATCTGGGACATTCACCGCACGCGAGGAACTCGTCGATTGACGTCCCGGAGCCCTTGAAAGGTGAACACGATGGGTCTAGCGGGGGAGGAGGGATTGAAGGCGGCGGTGGTGGCATCATCATCTCCATATCGGCTCAGGCGGACGCAACGACAAAGTTGGTCGGCATTGTCGAGTTGGCGAAGCGCTTGCTTGCTGAATCCGACGTCGACGTGGGCACGACGGATCGTCGTGGTCGTCGTAAAGTAGTGTGGTATTCGTACACGAGTCTGTCGAGTCGGTTGCAGAAGGTCGACATCAATCACGAGAAAAAGAGGGAAAGAAGTGGTCAAGATGCCACCGCGACCGCCGTTGCCGCCGCACACACAAACGATGACCATTCCAGCGAGGAGGAAGAAATCTTTGAGACCAAAAACGCACGTGTAGACGGACAAGAAGGAAAAACTAGAAAAATCCCTATCCTCACCGTCTGGATATCTAAGACCAAAATCCCAGAGTTCAAACGAGCGTTTGGCGGGGAGCAGAGTTTTGAAGTTTGCTCCTGACGTCCTCCTCGCTGAACAACAAAAATAGTAACTTTTTTTTATAAAAAAAAAATTAACTACTTATTACCCCTCCGTATAGTAGTATTCCCCTTTTCTGACTAACACCTACCTGCCTTAACTTTACACTCTATTTAAAATTACAAGTACTAACGCTTACTTCCCCGCGCGCGGGAAGGGAGGTAAGCGTTTTAAACTACAGATTAACCGCGATAATATAATTAACGTTTCTACTTCCCCTACTTACCCGCACACATGTAGTAAATTAAACTACATATATAGATTATACGTAACCTTACCGTGCCGTGCGTACAGGAAAAATCCTTACATACAGGGTAGATTAATTGCATAGCAGAGGGAGGGAGGGGGAGAGGAAGGTTGGATTAGTATTAGTATAGTAAGAGTAAAAGGTAAAGGGTAAGAGTAGATATAAAACTAAAACAGCATTAACCGTAAAAAAAAATAAAAAAAAAGAATTATAAAAATTAGAGATAAAGAAAAAATGAAAGGAGTAATGTGGAAAGAGTAGGAGAAGAGGGTTTATATAAATTTTATTTTTATATATTTATAATTGTTAGGAGATAGGAAAGGAAGGTTAAGGTTTTGGAATGGATTAAGGTAAAGGGGGATTGGATTTTATGTATTAATATTAGTATAGGGAGATGTAGCTATTTAGGGTTGCTGGTTTAGTAGTTGGTTAGTTAGATACATAGGTAGGTTTTAGAGTTTGAATAGGATACGCACGCACGCACGGGTGGTATGCCTATGTTATGTTCTGTATTTTGTCTGTTTTGCAAAATGCTATTATTGCATACCTACATGTCAATAGAACAACAACCTACCTAGCTATAACATACGCTCCTTCTCAGCCTAACCCAAGTTCAATACGTACGTCCTCCCATCCCCATCCCTATTTTCCCCCTCCTTGCTCTAACTACATAAAAACATACACTGATCCCCATCGACTAATATCAAATGCATTGATGGATTGATGGGTTTTAGTCGTTTAACTTACCACACGCGCGCGCGCACGTGCACCCTTTAGAGTTTACATGTATACTATTATGTTTTTTGGTCTAATTTACTTAAACTTGCTTAGCCTTTAGAGAAATCGTGCAAATTAAAACGAGGTCCGTCCGTCTTATTTTGGATTTATTGATCCACTTTGATATATCCCGAACAAATCCTTAAAAAAACGGCCCACACCCGCGCAAAATGGGCATCACACTATGCTTATATTGATTTGGTCGTTTGTACTTCGTGATCAAACGCAGCTGTGGGAATTATAGTCCCTCATAGCTGGAAGCGTGTGTGATGGGAAGAGTGGGTGGAGTGGAGTGGAGTGTGTAGTTCATTATCAAAGTTTTATAATGGGAAATTGTATGGTTTGTTTTGGTGGGGAAAAAGTGACTGGGGATAGCATGAACTATTGATGTTGAAATGTCTTTTTGCTGGAGAGTGGGTTTTACTTTGGTGTTGGGTTTAACGGAGGTTCGTTGTAGTGGGACATATCGAATATCTGATGTCCTCCCCATACTAAGTCTCGAATCCCCCTATTTTTTCAATTCCTCGAACCTAAATCAAAACCAACCTCAATCTCTCTTCAACTCATCACCACCTTCCCTCACAACAACAACCCCCCGCCCTGCCATCTCCTCTCCCTCTCCTTCACCCACCACCACCACCACCTCCCTCTCCCCCCTCTCATCCACCCACCACACCGCGCCCGTGCACCCCCAAAACGCAAAAACAACCACAATCAACGCAACATACCCCTTCCTCCAATACGGCGCATCCGTCGCCGGATACAGCACCACGCCCCAAAACGTCCACAACACCCCTTGCACCATACTCATGACGTACAAAATCACCGCCCTGGCCGCATCATCGCCGTTGCGCGTGCATATCGTGCTAGCCCAGCCGTACACAAGCGGGTTCACGATGTAGCTTGTCCCCGAGAGGTAGAAGGCGAAGATGGTGGTGGGCGTGGGGAGGGTCGGGATGAGGAGGAGGGTAGCGACGACGAGTTGGAGAATGCCCGTGAGGAGGATCATCGGGAGGCGTGTGGTGGTGGACACGTCGAGGATGTAGCCCGCGGCGATATTCGACACGATTGAGACCGCTTGGATGCCGAGCGGGTAGGTGGTGGTTGCGTGAGGGGGGAAGTGGTGGGCGTGGGATTTTAGCCAGAGGAGGAAGAGGTCTTGCAGCACGATGGCTTCGAGCGCGCAGCTGATGAGGGAGTAGAGGGTTAGGATGTAGAGGGTGGGGCTGAGGAGGAGGCGGCGCGGGAGGGTGGTGAGGGTTTGGGAGTGCGGTTTTGAAGGGGGGAGGCGCGAGATGGCGAGGGAGAGGTCGGTGGGGGTTAGGTACGGGTTGTGGTGTGTTGTGCTGGGTGTGTTGGGGAAGTAGAGGAGGCCGAAGATGCCGAAGGGGAGGCCGAGGAGTCCGTCTGTGAGGGTTGGGAGGAAGGGGGTTAGTGTGGGGTGGGAGATGGGGGGAATCGATGGAGTGGAAGAAGAGGGAAGGGGCAGGTAGGTAGGTGGCTAGGTTTTTTGGTACTCACTGATTATGAAGACCCATTGCCAACCTTGCAACGAGGTTCGTCCGTGGAGTCCCTTGTTCATGGCCGTCATCATGACTCCGGCGAACATGCTTCCGACCTTGAAATTTGGTAAGGATATCATTCTTCTATTTGCACTGAGGACTGTTCCAACAGACCTGGCCGACTGCCGTGAAGATGGCGGTGCGTTTTGCGATTTCGAGGGGTTTGCTGTTGAATTTTCTCTTGTCAATTTTCAGTCTTTCTCTCACAATTTATTGCACAACGCAGGACCAGCGGAGACGCGAAAGGTTAGATACCAAGCAGGAATACGAAAAAAAAGGTCACTTACTACCACGACCCAAGTATATATATCGTGCCACTATACAAACTCGACTCGAAGAAACCCTGTAGGAAGCGCACCACGCAGAGCTGCGCGTACGTCCTGCACGCGGCCGACGTCATGGTTAAGCCAGACCACACGATGAGTGTGAAGGGGAGCCAGAATCGAGGCGCGACTTTTTGGATGATGAGCGCGTGTGGGATCTGTCCTACGCAGGAGCCCGCGGTGAACATGGCAATTAGGATGCTGTATTGGTTGCCGCCGAGGTTGAGCGACTCTTTTAATCCGGAGACCTTTTGGGGGGTTTTCAGTGAGTGTGTTGGGGTGAGGTGGAGGTCACATGGGGTGTTGGAGAGGGGGTTACGTCGTACATAGGCATTTGCGAACGCGGAACGGTCTGTGAAGGGAGCTTATTAGTATTTTTTTTAGAAGAATGGTTTATACTTGACTGTAGAGAGAGTGGTGTTTACTGGACTGTATAGAGTGGTGGCGTCTACTGGACTGTACGTGGAGAGCGATACGTACCGAGATAGTTAAAGAAATAGGCCGCGCAACAGTATACCTTTTTTCCATTTATTAAAATTGCTCGAATGATACCTCTTGGATAAAGATCGGTTCGTGTGTAGGGCGACCAACCAGAATGAAGCAGTCTAAGGCTTGGTTAGTGCCCGCATTTCTTTTTCCTTTTGAAAATACGCAGGTTATAATTAACAGGAGAGTGGATAAAAAAAGAAAAAGAGTACCTAACTTGCGCACGAGGCGCTTTTCGAGAAGTGACATGTTTCCAAGTACACTCAATTACTCTTGCGAATGTTGTTTTCGAGAGGATCGCGAAGAGTGAATGTAGAACCTCTCAGTGGCTGTTTGGTGATTCGTCATTGTATGCCAATGAAGCCACGGTAATGAGAAGAGATTGGCGGATCGTTGGTATGGAGATCAAGAGTGGGGAGAGCACCTTGTTGGCCGCAAGCGAAGCCAATGATGGCGTCGATGTTGTTAAGCACGAGGATTTGCCAATGCTTGTATCGGATATGACCCTTATTTCACTAAGATCTCGGGGTTGAGGCCGTTTTTATCTTGGGAACAACTACTGATGGGTTCTCTACAAAGGTTGAATGCTTTCTTTTGCAAGCAATGGAAGACATGTGTGCACGTGAGGGTGTCATTGTCTTAATCTAAATGTTATGGTCAATGTAGAAATTTGAAAGGAAGTTGATACATTTCTCCCCAACAGCGACAGAGTTGTCAATCACTTCGTAGTAGATACCGAGGTGTATACATGCAAGATGGTGACAGGGATCGTGATTCTTCGTCACAACCGCATCTGCTTTTAGTATAGCGCCCAGCTGCCCCTCCTACGATATCACGATCTTCAAACTCCTACTCTTCGTTCGAGGCAACATCGGCTAAACATGGCTGAGAAGTTCTCCCCGTATGACATCCCGCCGCACACATATTTATGAGAATATCCCAATTCCCTCCTAGGTTCCAGCACAATATTTCCGAAGCAAGAGCGGCGCTCGACCGTGCCACGGCCCGGGACACTTAAACGTTTACGTCGCAAACTGGCCATTCCGCAATGGTATCCAAAACTGAAGGAGGAAGCAGCCTGGCTCTTGTTACTTACTGCTCGATTTACCAGGGTCAATACGAAAGCTCGTGCTCCGTGAAAAGCCCCAATCCGGGGCATAATTGCTAGTCATCCATTTTACGCTTGCAAAGATATGCAAACATATTTGTGTGAAAGATAATATCATTATCCTTAGTAGGCTGTGTGGTTGTTCGAGTACATCAACGCGGTCGTCGATCTGGACTACTCCACGTGACCCCTCATTCGCTTACATATGTACCCTTTCGGGACGATCACTACTTCTACGGAGCATCGACAACAAACTATGACTTCAAGTCTGCTCGCATTACATCACCGGCCAATCATGCCGTCTCCTCAGCTTAGACAATTACGTACTCTACAGGAACAAAAGGGAAAATCAATTCGATTTCACAACCATAGTCGAATCGAAAAATTGCCTACACTTCGCGATGATCAGAGCTCACCAGCTGCGTTGCCTTTACGGCAGATCAATCTTGTTTCACCGCCTGTACTCCAGCGGATCTCCATCCGCTGCCACCTCAGCCTCGCAAGAAAAGTTCACCAAGACCGGGGAGCGCGTGTCATCATCGGACCCGATGCATATTTCACTGCGCAGCGAGGAGTACTCGCAATCCGGAGGCGATGACATGGTCGCTGCGCAGACGGACGCAAGTTACAGTCGGGACGCTAATCCTGCCTCGACCAAAGCGACAGCGGGGAAGGGCAACGCCGTGAATCCGCTTGAAGCGAGCCCTGCGACACCTGAATTGTCGAAACGTGTTGATGAGATAGTAAGTTTGGATTTTTGAGAGAGGGCGTAGCTAATACAAGGCTAATCCGGTTGATGTAGCATGTTGAGAAGGGCGTAGATAGAGCAGACGGCACGAAGTCAGGACTGGGGAAGACGAGGAAGTCAAAGAGGGTTGAAAGAACCCAGCTGGATTTCGATACATCAAAGCATAAAACAAATACGAGGTAGTGGAGGGAAGGGGGGGGATTATTGCCCATTAAGTTATATGTTATGTTAGGTATAAGAAGTACACATGACGAATATCTCCAACCCTTCTCTCTTGTAAAAGCTACGCGACAAAGGAAAGTATTTTTAATTCGGTATACCCGCGCTTACTCACTCACCTGCATACCCCATCTCCTCTCCCACTTCTTCCCTACATACCTACAATGCCCAATGTAACCAAAGTATACATACCTACCCCCACCCCCTACCCACAATCCAAAGCCATCAAACCATGCCTCCACCACCAACCCCTCAAACTAATCTTCATAACAAGGCAACCCTTACAAACTATCACAAAATACACGCGCGCGCGTGGGGACACTTGGGAGATTTTTTGATCGAGGTTGAATCTGTTGATATCGATTGATGCTCCACCAGAGATCCAAGGTCCTTATTGAAGAAATGCGCGACGGAGAAGTGCCTTTGCGCTCTGCGAGTTGTACTTTTTTTTCTCACTCTATTCAATTTTGTTTCCTCCCGTCCCCCCTTTTTTTAACTGTGCAAATTAGTACGAGTAAAATAAGTAAGCTGACGATGTTGGTATAGAGTAAAATCGTCCCCGCGCGCGCGAGGGTTGGGCTAGGGTAAGAAAGTTTCTTTTTTATTATGATGGGATGTTCTTTGTAAAGCTGATGTGATTAGTTTGTAGGCTGGGATCCAAATTTTGAAGTTGGGAGTGGAAAGACGTTTGCTGAGATGAGTGGGGATGAAAGCGCGTGAGTTAGATACGAGGCATAAAACACTGCGTAGATTGCATGAGTGGATGCCGGAGAATTCAGAGTAAACGGGTTAAGATATAGGATAAGGAATTTATAGAGTCATAGTGCAGAAGGTCTAAAGCTTAGATAGTCTTGGACTAGGTTCTTTACATGCAAACTGTTTGAGCGATATGTCTGGCTTCACTCAAAATTATTTCCTTTGTAGGGATAAATCCAGATCGCGAAACGAGATGAATGGGCGCAGCTAGGATTATTGGATTACTATTTTTTTTAATTTATTATCGCTTACTTATTGCTTCTAATGTTATGCTCGACTATGATGTTCGTTTCCCACTGAACTATTCCAGCGCTGATTGCCATCACGCGGGGCAGACAACCTGCCGGGATGACTTATCACGGTTGTACTTAGGGCACTCGAATTGATTCTCTATATAGGATTCAAGACTAAACCTTAATGGCACTGTGTTTTCCCTAGACTGCACATGATGAGGATCGGAAATCAATGTTTAATCATTGCGAAGATTACGTGACAAGCTATCAACTAACCGGGCGTTCGTCTAGCCTTACTCATTAGAAGTTCATGTATCAACAGACCTCTGCATCTCAGGCATGTATGCTGAACAGATATCAATGAACACTAGATCACAGACACAGAGTCCACTGTCGTTGAGATGGCATGAGGTGTGGCGTATTAACGCACTGAGAATGTGTGGAAAGTAGTTATATTCAATTTCTCGGAGAAAGTGCGGTCTGCCTTTTTAATAATTATATTTTCTTATATTTTACCAATTCGCCTGTGTGTACGATCCGTTTTTTAGCGGCTTGTCACCTCTGTCGATAATATGAGCGACTGTATTCATCCTTGCGATGATATGGAAGTCTTAATTTTCTTCTGTTTTAGTGGAAGCAGATGCTCCTGTCAAGCAATGTAGCATCCGATATTTCTAGTCGGAACTGGGTCATTCCTGCTGGCAATTTACCAAAAAGATAGGCAGTAGATATCTAGATTACTATGAAGTTCGTGCGAACACAATGTATAATATCTATTTCTATCCCAATTTGCGAGCCTTAATACAGACAAGTACTCGATTATTGATCTAATATAGATAAAAGACAATCAAAGCTTCCCTACATTACTCTTATCAAACCTTCTCCCAGCATCAATAACCAGCATAACCTGCCGCGCCAAACAAACAGGCACCAACTCCTCATCATGAATAACAAGATCCATATCCATCCTCCCACCCTCCAACAATCTCGTAGTCACCCTTGTAAAAGTCCACCTCATCTCATCTGACACCCTCCTCTTGAATTGAAAATTCAAATTTAGCGTCGTATTCCAAATATGCGCTTGAGCCGCATCCTTTAGCGACGTGCGCACAATCGCCTTCTCCCCCGGTGTCTTCTGCGCTACATCGTCCATGATTCGATATATCTTATGCGCATCGAAGACGCCTTCAGTTCGGAGCAAAGTATCCGATGCTGACGGCGCTAGATCTGATAGCACCGCTAGATGCGCCCCACTGAAGCGCTCAGGCCTATCGAATGCGCACCAGTAGTCGATGACGCCGGGCGTTGGCTGACCGTTCACCGGATACAGGAAGGTCAAGTCCTTCAACATCGGGAGAACCTCGCCATGGAGCATTGAGGGGATCCAGTTGTCATCGGGCCGATTCGCATCCACTTTCTCCAGGTCTGGGGAAGGCAGAAGCGCTGGCGCAAACGGAATTTGTGTGCTTGCTGAAGGTCCGATTTGAATGGCGAAATTGGTAGATGTGGCTAATGAAGTGCAGCATTTAAGTTCTTTGCCGTTTTGTGTTTGGAAGAGATCGAGTTGGATGAAGCTTGAGCCTTTGCCGAGTTTCAAGTCGGTGACTTTGACAGTGGAGGAAACTGTGGTGCATGGTCGGAAGAATTCGATATGGAGAGTGAGGACGTCGGGTTGTTGTAAATTTGCGATGGTCGTGGAGAAATGCTTTTCGGCTGCTGTGTAAAGAATCGCGGCTGCACAACCTCCGAGGAGGACTAAAAGGTACAGAGTCCAGTCAGTTTCCATCCGTTGGACCGCGCGCAGAGAATAGGTGTAAGAATTTACCGTGGCCTATAGCCCATTCCTTGTCATAACCGGCTGTGTACGTATGCGAATCCTGCTGCTGCAATCCAATCTGGTCGAGAAGTTTGTTTGACATGGTTTCGAGATGTACTTCGATGGCTGGATTCACAGGGAGACGACGTCTATTTTATGTTTGGCCGTACGACCACCGAGGTGTGACCCCGCTTGCTGTGCCGGGGCTGACAGTACGCATGCACGCGGCAGTGTAACTAAATGCCAGGGTTGGGGGCAGATATCGTAGAAACAGGGATTAAAGATGCGGCGCGGAAAAGCAATTACCTGCGGCGTAGACGCAGCTTAATGATTATGTCACGATCTGAGACCTGCATTGGCCAATATTTCCCGCGATGTTGGACTCGAGAGAATGTTTGTAATTGTACACTGCATAAGTTGGATTTCATCGTAGAAGTTTTTCGTAATATCATGCTAAACTACGCTTTCCTGCTTTCAAGGCATACAAATCGAAAGGCAAAACTACATAAGTAGCCTCTGAGCTCTAGTGCAACCCAGGGGCCCTAAACTTGTCTCTTCTTGAACTGAAGCATCGGGCCATGATGCAATGCGATATAGGCGTCAATGAGCTGGTACTCTTCGGCATTACTCTGGCCCCAGCCACGCTCAGGCGATCCGCCTCCCACAGTGGAGCCAGGTGCTCTTCGCATATCGTACCTCCACAACGTCCGTCCAACGGCAGCTAAGAGCTCCAGCACTGCCAAGTTCTTTCCGACACATTGTCCTGGACCTCCTCCAAATGGGTGGAAGTTGGACTTCGCAAGGTCAACAGATTCCTGCGTCACACCAGCGCTTTCATCCACAATCCAGCGTTCTGGGCGGTATTCCAAGCAGTTACTATATACCTTCTCGTTGCGTCCGTTTGTGAATCCAGATGTACCAACAATTGTCCCTTCAGGGTAGAAGTCGCCCTTGATAGTGATACCACCGGCACGAACCTGGCGCGGCAGCTCACTAGGACCGGACGGACAGAGTCGCATTGCTTCGTCCACACACGCCCTTAAGTAAACGCAGGAAGAAAGTTGATGTCCGTAGACAATATCATCAGGAGATTTGAATGTGCTGCGAACCTCGTTGACTACCTTGGCAAGGCGGTGCGCTTGAGAGGGAAGTGACAGGTAGAACATGATTCCTGAGAAGCTAGTGGCTGAGGTGTCAGAGCCAGCAATAACCAAAAGACTGGCTTCGGCACGCAGAGTCCGCTCATCATGCGCCGGTTTACCATTATCGGGATTTTTTGCTTCACACAGGAAGTGGAACATGTCCTGACGCTGTTGCGATTCAGGCTTCTCTCTCAACTCTTCCTGCAGCTTGATACGCTTAGAGACACTCGAGTAGACGAACTCGTTAAAATAAGTCACTGCTGGCGGAGAAATCTTGACGAAAAGTGTATCGAGGCCTCGTGGCTTGAGCCAAAGGACGAGGTCAAGCAATGGCGAACGACAAACCTGAATATCAATGAGAAATTGAACAATTTCGATATCTATGTTACTTACAGGGTAGTAGAAGAGCATGTAATCTTTAATGGCGTGCGGCATGTCTTTCAAAGGATTTTCGCCTGGTTCCTTTGTTTCGAATGATTGCCCAAAGCAGAGATCACCCGAAATATCAAACACCAGATTACTGACGCTCTCAGTAAAGTCAATGGGCTCTGACCAGTCGTCGCTGTCACCAACCAAGAGTTCGTTCCAGCGGTCAATATGTCGGAAGATAAACTCCGACGCAGCCCGAGTAGACTTCTCTGTGAAGGAGACATTAAGCAATTTACGCTTGTAGGCATGCTCGGCCACATCTATTGTATTCAGAGTGTGTGCATCAAGCTCATTGCGTCTCCATGCTGTATAGAACCCGCTTCGTTGGACATTGGCTTTGACGTTGTAGATATCTCTATATGCAGCTGGATCACAGAAGACGACGGTTCTAGGGTCCACACGTATTCTTTCTCCTGTAATCGTTTCCACGTCAGCGAATAGAGTTGAAAAATCAATAGCAGGATGAATTAAGTTTACCATATTTTTCGAAATTCTTCCAGAGCCAGATATGACGATCACCTTTCAAGGCATGGTACCACGAAGGAATTCCCGACATGCGAGCCAGAAGAGGCCCGGGTACCTTAGATAGTGGATGAAAAAAGACATTGTAGATTGCTTGGGTGAAGAGCTGCCAACAGTAAGTTTGCGTTCTCATGAAAAGGGCGCATCAAAGAGTGATCGCACATATAGAACAGCCGTCCCCAGCAAGCCAGGAACGGTAAGAAGTTGCCCTATGCCAGACATCAGGGCTGTATATTGATCATAAAACGATTGATGCGCGAAGATTCACAAATAAAGAGGGAGGATGCGGTGAATTGTTTCCAGGCATCCTAGGTACTATATCTTACAGGGCGCTAGTCCAGCTTTGGTTGCGAGGTTCACCTAAGTGCAAGAGTCCCTGTGTTTTACTTATCTCCACTCTCCCCATGAACCCCGAAGATGGGGTGGGGCGCATCCGGGGCTGAGGCTTTAGGGTACGTTGCGTATATCGCACGGATGCCGTATCTGGTAGGTGATTTTTACCTCGGCCCCCCCGTTGCCGCCTGCACCCTGCCGCCCAGATGTACTCGGGCGCCGAAAAGACTTGGAGACTTGGCGATTAAGGATCAGAAGGATCGATTTTTTCCATGGCATTAGCACTGGCATCTATCCCCTGTACGTTGAGAATAGCCGTACGGCGAAGAGTAGATCCTTTGGTGGATCCAAGTGAACGGCCCGGCCCATACAAGCCTTACTAACTAGATCCCCCTCTCTGCTCCACACAAACCACTTTTTGTTTGTTGCTGGGGATATGAGCATCTGAAATTTTTGTCTGTAAACTGGGAGATTTTTCTTCTCTTGACCGCGCTTTTATTCAAAATCATGGACGAGCCATCCCGCGAGCGTTCCACAGTCGGGAAAGAAAACTTGAGCGGATCTGAAGATAGCCATGCGCAAAATGAAAAGAGTGCTGCCGAAACCACAAAAAGCTCTGGTGAATGGATTACAGGCATAAGACTTGTTCTGATTGCTTTAGGGTATGTCATTATCGCCGGCCTTACAGGATCACAGCTCATTATACACAGGACAGCGTTGGCGCTATTTGTTGCCCAGACAGAAGCAGCTGTCACCAGTACTGCAATCATCTCTATCACAGACGACTTGGGTGAATTTCAGACTAGTTCCTGGGTTTTCACGGCCTATCTCTTGACCTATGGAGGCGCGTTTCTGTCTCCCCAGCGCGCAATATTATTTCTAACAAACCATAGGTTTCCCAATCATCATCTCCAGACTCTCGGATATATTTGGGCGTAAACAAGCCTTATTGACATGTCTCTTCGTATTTGTCGTATTCTCGGGGGCTTGTGGTGCCTCCCAAACAATGTTGCAGCTGTGAGTTCAATGCGATAGCCTCTTTCATACAAAGCGCTTACTATTGAAGAATCATGTTCCGCTGGATTAAAGGCATTGGTGCCAGTGGAATTGTAGTCATCTCCTCACTTTATGGCTTTGATCTCCGACCGCCGGAGAAATGGGCGAGCTATGGAGCTGTCATCAGCTTTAGTATAACCATATCGCTGGCTATAGCACCCATCATTGGCGCTGCCTTCGCTCAAGTTGGCGAGTGGCGATGGGTTTTCTTGCTTAAGTGAGTCTTGTTCTCAATACTTTCAAACCATCGAGACTTACTAACCATTTTATGCAGTGTTCCGGTAGGGGCTGCAACCATGATTTTATTGTTCCTCGCTATGCCAAATAAACTTCCTCTCGAGCCTGCTGCTGCCCCCCTTCCACAAGATCCCTCGGGAAATACACGTCCACGGTACCACAACCTTTCGCAACTCGACATCGCTGGCGTATTCATGATACTGGGAGCCTCTGTGTTGATAACAGCATCACTGCAGCAGGTTGCGGAAGGAGCACCTTGGCAGTCCGGTCAGGTTCTGGCTCCTCTTATATTGTCGCCAATCTTTCTATTGGCATTCATAGGCTGGCAGTGGCGCTTGACAGTACAAGATAAAAAAATAATACCTTTGCTTTCGTGGAGACTGCTGACGAACAGAGTCTTTTTATTCGTCCTGCTGTATGTCTCTTCGTTCTCTCAAACAGTGTAGATGCTAATGAATCCCAGAAACTCATTCTTGTCTGGCGCTATCATGACAGTCACCATTATTCAAGTTCCACAGCGTTTTGTTCTTACAAAAGGCCTCACACCCATGGCTGCTGGAGTCCGCCTGCTCCCCCTCGCTACTACGCTAGCATCGGCATCCGTTATTGCCGTCATCATCGCCAGCAAGGGCAAAATCCCCGTCATTTATGTAATGATCTTCGCTGGCTTCCTCGCCACCGCCGGAACAGTAGGTATTTCTCAGACACCAATCTCCCCTGGTATCTGGGACCCGCAGTACGGTTTCCAGATCCTAATCGGCTTCGGCGCGGGAACACTCAATATCATGGTCGTTTTGCTTCCCCCGTATATCGTCGAAAGAAAATTGCTTGGTAAGCATGTCCCATGCAAGTAATCAACTGGAACAAAAGAGCTGACCATATTTAAGCCGTCGCTAATGGCGCAATCATCCAAATGCGTATTCTTGGCGGTGCACTTGCATTGGCCATTGTGACCGTCGCTAGCAGCTCATTCCTTCGGCGCAGTCTCTTAGAAGTGCTCAATCCTGAAGAAGTATCGGAATACTTGCATAGGACGGAGACGCTTCTAACATTCTCGCCAACGCAACAAGCTGCTGTTCGTGAGATAAACGGGAAATACTACAATCTGCAGTCAAAGATTTTGATTGGATTTGCGGTGGCATCGATCATCAGTAGTGCACTTCAGTGGCAGAAGAAGCAGATCGTTCTCAAGGGATAACTTGTTTTGTCGGGGATAGTCAAATTAGTGCGCACTGAGTAGCTAGTATTAATGGATATGGATACGAAGGGAATGATTTGTGCGTCCATCCAGTCTCAATCACACTCACCTAAAAAATAAGTATCTATGAATTACTACACTTCATTTTCATGTGAGCAAGTTGGTATGCGGGAAAAAGATTTGACTGAATGTGTTTTGTTGGTATTGCGCTTCATGCAAATTAACAGACTACTAATATGTCCCAACTCCTAGCATACACTAGAATTTGCGACTCGAAAGCTTGCTGTCGTAATCCCTCGGCGCGCAAACTTGACGGTCTCGGGGATCGCATTTTTAATTCCCATGCCGGGCACTTCGTGTCCACCTTCATGTACAAACTCCCAAACGGCCTTTGGATCACAGATAGCCTTGAAGCCTTGGCATTCGTCCTTCATACGGTCGGTTTCGCCATAAATAATAACGGTAGGAATATCAATTGCCGGCGGGCCGTCGCCAACATCATTCAAAACTCGAACTTCTTGCTTCTCTATGTAGGCTACCGGATCATATACTGAAATCGGCGAAAACAAGATGGCCACTTTGAATGGGGGAGGCTCTGAAGGGTTCATGTATTTTTCTCGCACGAGAAGCATGGAAGCTACTCCGGCACCCTGGGAGTATGCTATAACGCCGTCAAAGGGACCTTCAGCTGCAATGTATGCCTTCAGGTGGTCCACAGCTGTAACATAGCTTTCCGGGAGCGCAAGATCATAGTATGCGTAGTGAGTCTCGGAGGGGTCGGATAAATTCTCTAGTTCTGATATTGTGTTGGTACGGATGTTGTTTACGGCGCTGATTGGTTAAAAAACTCACCCGATGGAAGTTCCCAAGGCACTACACCTTGCACAAACTCGTACGTGTGTTGGCCACCAAGTTCATACCGGAGTGCGGCTTTAGAAATTTATGTGAGAAATTTATTCTATGCTCAAGTGCTTCACAGGATGTTTCAAATAGACATACCTGTTTGCATCTGAAAAATCTGTCAGATGATTAGCTCAAGCCATATGAACCAGAATCAAGATATTCAACAGTTTACTAACCCTGTTGTTGGTGCCTAGGCCATGAAGACAAAGAAACTTCATTTTGGAAGTTGAAGGAGAGCCAAAATGTTACGTCAATGACCACCGAGCAATGGGCAGATCAAATGGTGAGACAAAGCCCTTCTTTCCCAGAACATATAGGAAAGTCCGTGTTGGTAACGGAGCTGAGAAATAGGAAATTGAACATGTGTCTCAGAATTCATAGATCACGTTTCCTATTGCGTGAAATAGTGGTTCACGGCAATTAACGCCCAGCGTGGCATTGTTGCCGCGCGCCTTGGCTACCCAATGGGGTCGAGAACTTCTTCCTTCCTTTCTACATCCATGCAAGACTATACATATACGCACTGATAATCGGTTGTAAGCAGCCTGTTCCGATGATCCATGGAGAGCACCCGCAGTATGCTTACTTCAAATCATATCGAGTCTATCGGCCGGGCGATTGCAGTACTTGGCAGTTGGGGTTGCAGTTCCACGTAGCCTCACAACCACGCCCTTGCAGGCTTGGAAAAGTCGTTCGAACTCAAGCGGACTTCATGCATGTAAGTTTCGGGGGGAACGGAAAAAATCTGTTGGTGGCCAAGTCCTCAGCCTCGTGGATGACAATATCATCCCAGGACCAGCGCTAGAAAACAGCAAACTTTGACGAAGCGCGCTTTCGAAAAGCGCAAAATACGACTCGCCATCACAATGTCTGCTGCTATACCAACGGTTGAAGAGCTCATGGCTTTGCCGCCAGAGTATCTGGCGGAAGATCAGGGCGGGAAGCTCCTGCAAACGAGTATCGCCTTCCTTATCCTCGTTCCGCTCTTCTTCGGTTTCTTTGTCACATCGCGCATCGTTCACGGCTCAAAAGACACATGGGATGTTTGGGTTTTGTCCACAATCTCTGTTCTCACTTGCGTTTCCCTCTGCATTCTTGGAATATGTGAGTAGCATATCTCATGGATGACAATCCCGTTCAGAGTACTCACATTATCCTCAGTCCTAGTCATCGATGCTGGTACCGGTCGACATGTTGCATACCATTTACTCACCGATCCGAGCAAAATCACACAGTATCTCGCACTTCAAACTGCGATCGAGTTCATCTATTGCATCGCTATCAGCACCCCGAAACTTCAGTTGCTGCTCCTCTACTTAAAGATCTTCCGCGTCGGCACCCACAGGATTCTACGCTGGATTGCTTGGGCGACAATGGTCTGCGTCATCCTGCAATGGCTTATTGTTGGTGTAATCGTGTGGGCTTCGATCTGCCGGCCACTACGATTCAAGTGGGACAAAAGCATCAATGGTACATGCGCCGATTTACTCGCAGCGTACAGATATGTCAGCGTGCCGAACATTCTCACAGATCTTGTTATTTTGGTTCTTCCCATGTCAACAGTGAAGAATTTGCACGTTTCTACGTTGCGCAAAATTGGTATCTTCCTAACTTTCCTGACGGGTAGCGCGTAAGTTCCACCTCCATCTCCCCATGGAATGCGTCTGATCTAACTGATATGCAAAGTGGGATCGTGGTCTCCATTATTCGCTTCGTTGGTTTTTACACGATTGATTTATTCGCCGACGTCACCTACCACAGCACGGTCACAATGCTTCTAACCATCGCGGAGCCTTCAGTTTACACTATCTGTTCAATGATGCCGTACAGCACACCCCTAATGCGAGCGATGTTCCAGGATTCTGCTGTCCACAGAGTCTTTTCGAAGATCCACACGTCAATCATGGGCTCGACTAATAATAAATATGGAAAACGATCATACCCTACCCACGAACAATCCGTAAATGGTTACTCGGTAAAGGCAACATCGTCAGGGCCTCAAGAAATTCCAGAAGACAGAGTTGGGTTCATTGAGTTGGTTGATACGATCGATGTGAGGTCGGACCGCAAGCCAGGCCTTGCCTAGCCACTCTCCACCTGTTAGAAGTGGGGATTGATTATATTCTATTCTGATATGTCCTTTTTATCTACATGGAAGCGGTTGCACCTTTCAACTCGGGTGTCCGGTGGGTTACGGTGGATGCTCAGGACGTTCATGGTGGTTTTCATGGAAAACTATTGATTGAATCAGGGCACATTAATATTCGAAGCCAAGTGTAAATAGCAGAAATATGTTTTTAGAAATGCTCCAAATCAAACTTCTTGAGTGAATGATGTCGACTGCAGTTGGTTTTCTTTTGTGTTGCTACGCCCAACCAATTCGCCTTCGCGATGACAGGCTTCTGCTACCAGAATTCTACGCGTTGGAAAGCTACCAAACGCGAAAATCCGTTGATCTCGCGCGTTTGATAATGAACTGGCGCTTGCTATTGCTGTGCAAGAGGCCTCTAGACCTTTGGTCCTAGCTTTGGCGAACCAACATACCTAGATGGATGTAGTTCAGCCAGTGGATAGGGAAGGTGCTGTCTCGGGAACTATGTCAAAGAAGAACGGATAGCGAAATGAGAATATCGCCGAAGATTAAGTAGATCCCCGTGCGTTTACACCCTCTGATCCTATGTCTCGGTATGCACGACATGGACGGTGGGGGCCTGGCAATAGTCTTTTGTGTAAGAATTAGCGTCGGGGTACATTGAAGACCGAGACACGGGCAGGCCTTTGAGCAATCAAGATCTTCTTAAGATCGAAAAAGGCAGCTGCAAATTGAGGGAAAAGTTGGTCTTTGCAGGTTTGCCGTCAACCTGGGTCTATGCAAGTCCATCCTCCCCTATTATCATTCTCAACGAATGAAAATATCGGACACATCTCATTCCAACCGAGATTTTCAGTATCCAGCTTGGAGTATCTTGGTAATCTGCAGCCAAGATGGTTTGTCAATCAACGTTACGAGAAGGATTGTTAGCCGACCTCGTCTGGTGCTAGTGCCGGGCGGAGCGGATCCAAGAAATTTGCCCAGCGGCCCCCGCCCGTATCTACCCTGTAAGTAGTATGCTCAGGCCTCCAAACAATGAGGAAGTTTTGACTCTGTCTTTCAGCATCTAAGTGAGAATATAAAAACGAAAAATCACGGTGAGATGCGCTTCGTTAGTGTATAAATGTTCTCATGGCATAGGACGATCAGATATTTAACAGATGACATACAACTTGGCTACAAAGCGAACTAGCGCTGACGACGCTAAACTCCAGTCTTCACACATCTAGAATTCTTGTCGTTGTCTTGTATTTTACTTACAGAGTCCAAGATATCAGATCTCTGGTTCCCGTACGCTATTCTTGATCAAGAAGGCTGACCTGGAGCCGACTCTAGTCTATGTAGGCGGGGACCAAGGCGGCAACCACTATGTTAACTCAGTTTCTTATCCTTGCGATTACCAATTTTGGTATGGGAACTTGGTACCTGCGCGTTGTAACTTGTGGAGAAGCCGAGCCGGGCTTTCAAAGTTATCCCGGTATTAGGCCAGCCCTGCGCGGGGAACAAGAGATACTGGTAAGGCACAGTTGAGTCACGATTGATCCTCTTGCAGGGTATGCCACCGTATGTGGGTCAACTGGGTGTTAACACTTTGAGACCTTTTAATGAGACAAGACCACAGCCCATTGGAAGGGGCCCATTTGGGAAGAAGTCCGCAATATCCGTGCGTAATTCAGCACGAGTTGTCGATCATATAGATGTTTCGGGGTAAGGCCTTCACAACCGTTACCAGAGACTGGCGATATGTCCGCTTCTAGCTAATGATATCTCTTACCCCATATAGAAGCTAAATAATGAACCGCAAGCAGTATCTATAAGCGCTTCAGTACACAAGCCACTAGGCAAATGCCGTGCGAGAATCTTCGAAGTCAAGGTTATTCGGACTCCGATTAATGCCTGTCTATACCTCAATATCGATGCAGCATGTCACATAACCTTGTTTGATCCTTGTGGACTCAAAATTTCCCTCACTATCAATGAGTATCTATGTCTTGAGTTACCTTTCGGCTTTGTTTAATTGGCAGGGTCCAATTTGCTCCAAGATACTTGTGACTAAAAGACATGTTATACAAGAATAAGAAAGGGTCTCGGTAGAAAGATCCATGAATTAATATGGAATTCAAGTTGTAGCCGTTTTCCAGACAGAAGCCTAGTTCCACATCCCTTCCAACTTTCGGGATTGATACTTTCTATTGGAAGTCTCTTCTCCACCTCGCCCAATCACGCTTTTACAAACATACAAGTTTCACATATCCTCTAATTCTGATATCTTTATTTACTCATCATGGTTTCAACTATTTCTATGGAGGATGTTCGTTTAAACAACGACTCCGCGTTTGCATCTGCTGATGCCTCTGGCAGCGATACAGAGGCTACTTTCCATCAACCCAAGAAATTTCTTTCAGCAACGCATCAATATGAGACAAAGGGCCCCTCGATCAAGAGCTCTAGCTCATTTGAAACGGCCGAGATTTTGAATAGAGAGATTGGAGAGCCGATAGCTATCATCGGCATGTCTTTCAAGTATCCTCAGGGTGCGGAGGACCCAGACACATTTTGGAAGTTCCTACAGGAGCGGAGATGCGCTGCCACAAAATTCCCCAAGGATCGATTTAATATTGATGCTTTTTGGGACCCTGATCCAAAGGCCCCGAACCATGTAAGATCAGTCACGCTTTCCTGGTATTTGAATTTCAACTAATCTCTCTAGATCACACCTCAAGAAGCACACTTTCTTGAAGGTGATGTTGCTGGCTTTGATGCTAATTTCTTTTCAATGGCGCCGCATGAGGTCGCCTCTATGGACCCTCAACAGCGTGGTCTGATGGAAACGACTTACCACGCAATGGAAAACGCGAATCTCACAATGGAAGATATGTCTGGATCTAACACATCTGTTCATGTGGGATGTTTCACGACGGACTGGAGCCACATCCAAATGCGTGACACGCAGAATATAGCAAAGTATAACGCAATTGGCTCTGCTGGGTCTATCCTTGCCAACAGACTGAGCTGGTTTTACAACCTTCTCGGAGAAAGCATGTATATTGATACGGCTTGCTCCAGTAGTCTTATCGCGCTGGCAGTTGCATGCCAAGGCCTATCCGCAGGGAGCTCCGATATGGCCATCGTGGGCGCTTCAAACCTTATCCTTGGGCCCGAGTTTAACGTCACACTGAGCAACCTAAACTTCTTATCGCCAGAAGGGAGATGTAAGAGTTTTAGTTCGGACGGAAACGGTTATGGAAGAGGAGAAGGATTTACAGTGTTGGTTCTCAAGCCGTTGAGTAAAGCTATCGCCGATCATAACCCAATCCGAGCTGTTATCCAATCCTACGGTATGAACCAAGATGGTAACACGAGTGGGGGTATAACACAGCCCAGCCAAGAAATGCAAGTGCAACTTATCCGGGAAACCTATCGAAAGGCAGGTCTAGATATGGCTGCCACGCGATTTTTCGAGGCGCATGGTACTGGAACAGCGGTTGGCGACCCTATCGAAGCCAGGGCGATTGGAGAGTCATTCATGCAGTACCGCGAGGACGGGGATCCGATATACGTAGGTGCATTGAAATCGAATTTTGGACACTTGGAGGGAACCAGTGGACTTGCAAGCGTTGTCAAGACAGTCCTGGCTGTGGAACGAGGCACCATCCCTCCTAATACAAATTTCAAAAGTCTTAATCCCAACATCGACGCCGATTTCTTGAAATTGGGATTTCCCACTGAAAGCATCCCTTGGCCATCAGCGCCGGTCAAGAGAGCGTCCATCAATTCGTTCGGTTTTGGAGGTGCGAATGCTCATATTGTCATTGATTCCGCTGAAGACGTTCTGCGCAGTATTGGTTATCAACAAAACCTCCTCCCTTTGTCCTCTCTCCGTCCAACCTATCCTGACCTGCAAAGCGGCACCAATGGCGACTCACACTCTCAACATCCTCAACTTCTTCTTCTTTCTGCTGCAGACGAGGATGGCAACACCAGACAGGCCAGAGCTCTTTCGCAGTTCTTCTCGCAGGATAAGTCCTATGAACACGCCAAAGATGGCTTGCTGCAAGATGTTCTTTCTACCTTGAACACTCGTCGCACTGTACATGGGTGTAGGTCCTACGCTATTCTGAGATCAATATCAGACGTTTCCACACTTGAGACAACAATATCCAAGCCTGTTCGCGGTGGAAATGAACCTCAAAAGCGCTTGGGATTTGTATTCACCGGACAAGGCGCTCAGTGGCCGAGAATGGGCATTGAATTGCTCAACTGGCCAATCGTGGAGGCCAGCTTGTCCCGGTCGCAGTCATACCTGAAAGCGTTTGGGTGCGAATGGAATATAATAGATGAGATGAGTGCGCCAGCAGAATCCAGCAGAATGGGCGAGCCCGAATTTAGTCAAGTCATTTCTACCGCCCTTCAATTGGCGCTGGTTGATATAGCAGAGGCCCTTGACATTCACGCCACAACAGTCGTGGGTCATTCCTCCGGTGAGATCGCCGCCGCATACTGCGCAGGTTTTCTGGATCACGAATCTGCCATCAAAGTGTCATACTTCCGTGGTTTACTTGCGTCAAAAATCTCGAAAGATCTGAGTTCGGAACGCCATGGAATGGCATCCGTTGGAATACCGGCTAAAGAGGCTATGGATGAACTGGCCACACTGGAAAGCCTGGAACCAGAAAAATTCGAAGCAAAAAGTCTTACTGTCAGCTGCATCAACAGTCCCAAGAATACCACTATATCCGGACCCGAAAAATATCTTGACGTTTTGGTCAAATACCTTTCTGCAAAAGATGTTTTTGCGAGAAAACTGAAAGTCGACGTGGGATATCACTCTCCGCAGATGAGCAAAATTGCGGATGAGTACAAGGCATCATTGTCAGGCTTGAAAGGGAGGGACAAACTGAATAAGCCCCATATGGTATCTTCAACAATACCCGGATCCATTTCACAGAGCACGGTTTGCTCTGGGGATTATTGGGTCAAAAACATGGTATCGCCCGTGCAGTTCGTCAAGGCGATTGAGACTTGTACTTCCAGCTCCCAAAATCAGGAAATCGTGAAGAAGATTGATTTGAGCCACAAACTGGAAGTTCATGTTCAAGGGTGGTTGGAGATTGGACCCCATGCAGCTTTGAAGGGGCCTGCACGTGAAATCTCCAAAACGCGGAGAGACGGAGACATCTTCTATTCATCATTTATTCAGAGAGGAAAATCGGCAGATGTAACGACCTTGACCGCAATTGGTGAGCTTCACTGCAACAACTATCATGTGGAAATCAAGAAAATTGCGGCTTTGAACGCAAACCCTAGCCACCAACCGCGCATCATAGTGGATCTGCCAAAATACTCGTTCAGTCGCTCCGCTACATACTGGAACGAATCTATACGGTCAGTTGCTTTGAGGAATAGAGTTCACGGCTTCCATCCACTCCTAGGAGCACCAGCCATGGATTGGAACCCTCTCGACGCAAAGTGGACATGGACTTTGAGAAAAGATGAGATACCATGGGTCACTGAGCATGAGATCAACGGAAACTTGCTCTATCCTGCTGCTGGAATGCTGGTGATGGCAATCGAAGCAGTGAAGCAGCTTTTGACAGACCAGAACGCGAATCCCCTAGGCTTCGAAGTGTCAGAAGTCACGTTCTCCGCGCCATTGGTTATCTCCAAATCCGCTGATAAAACCGAAGCCCAGCTAAGCATGGTACCAGTGACCAATGCTGAGAGCAAGGATGCCCACTTTAAATTTCGTATCTTTACCGGGCGGCCCGATGGCTCTTGGCAAGAAATCTGTGACGGACTTATACAAGCTGATTATGGTCGCACAGCGCAGAGTATCACTGAACAAGCTGAAGAGAAGCTCACGTTGCTTCAGAATCAGGCAGGCTATTATTCAGCCGTGAAATCTTGTCAAAAGACCCTTGATGCTAAAGATATGTACGAAAGAATCGCCACCTTATCAGGACTACAGTATGGTCCCAACTTCCAACCTCTGTCAGATATCCACTACGATCTAGAAGGACGAGCCTGTGCTAAGATACTTCCATATGTACCTCCCGTGAAGAATCACTCTTATACTATCCACCCCTCGACTTTGGATGGTATCTTTCAATTAGCCATCCCTTCACTGAGTAAGGGTCTTACAGTCAGCCTGCCAACCCTGGTACCTTCACGGTTGACCCGTTTATGGGTGTCAGCAACGGGTGCTGGCCATGCCGAGTCCGAACCGGAGGTTGCGAGCATGCAAGGGAGCTTCACTAGCAAAAGAAGCGCCCAAGGGTCGATAGTAGTCCTCTCGCAGCCAGACTTAAACCTCCAGGTATCTGTCGACGATCTCGAGGTCATGGAGCTGGCGCGCGACATCAGCAGTGAAGAAAACGACGGAAAGGATAACGCGTTGTGCTTTGAAATGGACTGGAAAGCCGACCATACTCTGTTGAGCACCGCTGAGGCTTTCCGTTACTGCTCTCAACGACGTAAGGACGACACCGAACCCGAACAATTTTACCGCGATCTTGAGATTATGCTACTCGGTTTCACTGTGCAAGCTTTCAATGATTTGGATGCATTGGGGCAAGAGCCAATTCCTGCGATGAAGGACTACACAAGATGGCTGCGAGCGAGAGTCAATGAATATCTCGACTCTAAGGGAAACACTTCTGATGCATCAGAACTCTCGCACAGGGATACTATTATCAACAGCGCTGATGCTTTGGAAAAATTTTCAGAGGGTGTTCAGTGCCAATCCAGTCGAGGAAGTGTCAACGCAACTGTTGGGCGCAACCTAAAAGGCATTCTGCTCGGCGAAGTGGATCCCTTACAGCTCCTTTTCGATGACGACAACTTCTTGCGCGAGTTTTATGAGGAACTCAATACCACTGGAAAAGCGTTCGACATGCTTGACTCATACCTGGACTTGTTGGTACACAAAGATTCTAACCTAAAGTTCCTTGAAATCGGCGCAGGTACGGGTGCTACCACTACTCGGATGATGGGTACTCTGGATAAGGCGGATTCTGGTGCTCGATACTCAAAGTACAGCTTTACCGACATCAGTGCCTCCTTCTTTTCCAAGGCTCAAGCAAGATTCGGCGACTTTGGTGATCGTATTGATTATCGGGTCCTGAATATCGCAGAAGACCCATTGGCACAAGGATTTGATCCAGAAGAGCAATTTGATGTTATCATTGCCGCGCACGTTCTACACGCAACAGAAGATCTCGAAGTCACTCTTTCAAATGTTCGACGCCTTCTCAAGCCCAACGGAAAGTTGATATTCACCGAAATGACAACTCCCAGCAAAATCGAGACTGGTTTCATTTTCGGCACGCTCCCTGGTTGGTGGCTTAGCGCACAAGAATGGCGCAAAGCTAACGCCAGCGCTGTGTTCCCCGAAGTGCAATGGGATACAATTCTCAAAGACTCTGGTTTCACTGGTACCGAACACATTTTTCGCGATTGGGACTCTGAACGATGCCATGGCTGGAGTATCATGATATCTACCAATGCCGATCATGGGGCAGATCAGAGTGTGCCTGCATTAGACCAAACGCCGCTCACATTCTTGGTAAAGTCAGGTTGCCATTTCGAGATGGAGATTGCAAACGTCCTTCTACAAACAATGGTACCACGTTCAGAAATGTCGAGGATTGTGACCTTTGATCAGGTGTCTGAGCTTGAAGATAACTCAACACATCATTGCGTAATTCTCGCAGGCTTGGAAAAATCAGTACTACACGAACTGAGCCCGGTTGAAATGGAAGCCTTGCAAAAAGTCTTTTCCTCATCGAAAAGCATCATGTGGGCCAGCTGTGCCGGCCCGCAGTCCGCTGCAGAATCACCTCCATACTGGGCAATGACCGAAGGTCTTTGTAGAACATGTTATAACGAGAACCCAACCATACAGGTTGCGACGGTGATACTCGAGGCCTCCACATGCAACTCAGTAAGCACGGCTGCGTCCAAAATTTCCAAGGCTTTTGCTTCTTTCCATCATGGTATCGCCACAGGACACGTGGAGTCTGAGTACCGTGAGGTCTCTGGCCTTCTTTCCATCAACCGCCTAACGCAAGCACCATACCTGAACAACCACGTATCTACCCGGACTCAGAAACAAACCGCATTGCAGAAACTGGACGGTGAAATGCGCATCAATCTCGACATCAAAGTGCCAGGAATGCTGGACACGCTGCAATGGGTAAATGATGAGACTGCCTGGGAGCCTTTACATCCACACCACGTTGAGATCAAAGTCCAGGCAATTGGTGTCAACTTTAAAGAATGCCTCATTCTCCTCGGACGTGTTAACACCAATCAACTGGGCAGCGAATGCTCTGGCTATGTATCCAGAGTGGGGAGTGAAGTTTCCAGTATCAAAGTTGGCGATCGCGTAGCCCTTGGCTCCTTGTCATCTTATAGAACCTACGTTCGAGCATGGGACTTCCAGGTCATCAAGATTCCAGATTCCCTCCCGTTCGCAGACGCCGCATCAATTCCTACAGCATTCTGCACTGCTTGGCACAGTCTTGTAACTGTGGCCCGCCTTAAAAAGGGCGAGACAATCTTAATTCATGCGGCGTCCGGTGCCACTGGGCAAGCAGCCGTCCAAGTAGCAAAGTATGTCGGAGCAGAGATCTTCGGTACCGTAGGATCAAACAGCAAGAAAGACCTACTTAGGGAGCAATACGGAATTCCAGAAGATCATATCTTCTACAGCAGAGATGATTCTTTTGCTGATGGAATCAAACGTATGACAAAAGGTCGCGGTATCGACGTTGTACTCAATTCACTCTCAGGAAAGCTACTCGTTGCTTCATGGGAGCTCATAGCTGAACATGGACGGTTTATTGAGATTGGAAGAAAGGATATTGATACCCGGAAACACCTTCCGATGCATCCTTTCATTCGGAATGCCACCTTCCATGGAGTAGACATGGCTACGTTGGTCGAAAACCCAGAACAGAAAGACAAATATTGCTTGAAAGAAGTTTTCGACCTCGTGGAAACGGGCGACTTCCGTGCGCCGTACCCCGTTCAGCCTTTCTCAATAAATCAGACCGAGCAGGGAATTCGCACTCTCCAGAGCGGAAAAAGTACGGGCAAGATTGTCCTAGAATTTGCAGAAGGAGTGGAGATTCCTATCCAAGAGGGAGCTGATTCACGCTACCGCTTCTCCGCAGATGCGACTTATGTGATTGCCGGTGGTCTTGGAGGGATCGGCCGTCAAATCGCGCTCTGGATGGCTAGGCGCGGAGCAAAACATATTCTGGTTCTATCTCGGAGCGGAGTTGGTAACAGCGAGGAAAAGCAAAAACTCGTTACCCAACTCCAAAACAAAGGTGTAAATGTTCAACACAGTGCTTGTGACATCACTGACCGCGAGGCTCTCGTGAATGCTATTCGAATAGCATCTGAAACGCTACCACCCATCAAGGGATGCTTCCAGGCAGCGATGGTACTGCGGGTAAGTCCAAAACATTAAACCATATTTTACTAAAGCTGACTTGTCGTAGGATCGACCTTTTGGAAGAATGTCTTCAGAAGAATGGACTGAAAGTGTCAGACCAAAAGTCCAAGGATCCTGGAACCTCCACACGGCTCTCCCCTCAGGCATGGATTTCTTTATCATGCTTGCTTCTACCAGTGGAATTATCGGCAACCCAGGACAGAGTAACTACGCCGCCGGAAATACTTTTCAAGATGCCTTAGCGCAATACCGAGCGGCAAAGGGCGAGAAGGCAGTAGCTCTCGATCTAGGAATGATTCTTGGTGAAGGCTTCGTAGCCGAGAACAAAGACATTCACGACAAACTCCTTCGTCTCAACCTTCTCCAACCACTCAAGCAAGAGCAAATCTTCTCCCTGTTCGACTTTTACTGCAACCCTGACACTATCATTGACACAACCAAAGCCAGTCAAATTACTACCGGTCTCGAGCTGCCTGCTAATATCCTGCAAGCGGGCAAAGAGATGCCCGAGCCGTTTTTCAGGAGCCTTTTCAAGCCACTGCATCAAATCCAGCCGAACAAAGTTGAAGATGTGGCGGGTACGGCAAACTCTCAGAACTTCTCGGCGCTCCTCAAGGAGGCTTCATCGATCCATGATGCGGGTTCTATCATTGCAGAGGCCCTGAAGAACAAACTCTGTAAGATCTTGGGTGTTGAGCCCTCAGAAAGGTCGGTGAATGATCGCATGGAACTGTTTGGCGTGGACTCTTTGCTTGCTCTCGAACTGAGGAATTGGCTGCTGCGAGACATGCAGGCAGACCTCGCCGTGTTTGAGATCATGGGAGACTCGAAGATTGAGGACATTGGATTGCTAGCGGCGAGGAAGAGCCTGTTGGTTTCTCAAGAAGAATCTTCAAAATAAGTTGCCGTTGGCGCGCGTAAGAATTTAGTTTTGCTGATTCAATAATTTTCATTTAATCCTGACGCCGATCATGCGTTATGTAAAGAACAGATTGTCTTGAGCCTTTTACACGCTGTCTGTTGCCCCGTGCTTGTACAATCAGCTCTATTTTGAAAAGAGCGGACTCATAGAGTACGTGTAAGGTGTCGCTGCTGTGGAGAAGTTGCCGTGATTGGAATGAATGGTCGTGCCTGCTCTGTTTTCTAGTCCGGTAATTCTAGCAATGTGAAGCACACCGTTCGGATTGCCATAATTCATACCCAACACTCATTTTTCTAGGTCCAGTGATATCAAGCGAATCAGTTGGGGGCTTACGCCGCACGGCAAGGGTGTCACCCACCTCATAGTTCACATAAGAACAAGCAGCTACTTGGCATCAAGATTTCCTGCGCGTGTGAGCTCAAACCCATCGAAATCAACTTCCCAAGGATATCTACACTTATAATAATACAGCATGGGGTTAAGTCGAGTCATTTTGCTCGTTTTTTCCATCATCCTGGCACGATGGGTTGTCAACACACTAAAAGCGAAAGTCAACATTTCGAAAACATCGAGGAAACATGGTTGCGCCGAACCTCGAACACTCCCATCCAAAGACCCTTTGTTTGGCTTGGACACCGTGTCGCAAATGTTTCGCCAAATGCAAGAACATGTGAGGATGAAAAGCGTTTACGGGCTGTTTCGACACTATGGACACACATACCAATCATTCCCATTCGGCCGTCGGTCCGTGTCCACTATACACCCTCAGAATTTACAGATGTTATTCACGGAGCATGATAAATTTGGTGTTGGTCCGCTGAGGGAGAGAGCGAGCGAGCCGATGATAGGACCAGGTATCGTTTCCAGCGACGGCGCGGCGTGGGCTCACGCGAGGACCATGCTCAAACCTACCTTCAACAAGTCTGAGATTGCGGATCGCGGGATGTTCTCTACTCACATGACGAAGTTCCTTCAGCTACTTCCAAGTGATAATTCGGTGGTCGACCTGCAGCCACTGTTCGATCGCCTCGTGAGATGCCGTGTAACACCGGGAAAGCGTGACCCGACATGCTAATATGAGGCTGCAGATTCTCGACGCGAGTTCAGAATTCATCTTCGGTGAAAGCTTTGGCTCCCTGGAACGGGATTGCCCAGATGAGTCCAAAAGGTTTTTAGGATTCGTTTAGTTATGCGCAGCAAGGGGTCGGTCAGAGAGTAATGCTCGGCAAACTGGATTTTTTGATGCGTGACCAGCGATTTTGGGAATCTTGCGCTTTTATACGTCAGTATACGCATAAACACATTGATCTTGCACTCAAAATCCTGAGAGAGGACAACCCTCCCGCAGGACGTAGAAAACACATTCTAGCGCAAGAGTTGGTGCAGGCTACGGACGATGGAGCGGTTGTGTGCGATCAGCTGCTCAACATGGTATTCGCCGGTCGCGACACACCGGCTGTAACGTTGACTAGTATATTCTTCTGCATCGCGCGGAGCCCCAGCTCATGGAGCAAAATCAGGGATGAAATCAAGGGGCTACAAGACGAGGACCTGACATTCGACCGCCTGAAAAGTCTGCGCTATGTGCAAAGCGTCATCAAAGAGGGTAAGAAAAGCTTACCACGCGCCCCCAAAACATACAACCCCCAGTGTTAATCCTATGAAGCAATGCGGCTTTATCCACCAGTCGCGAATACATCGCGATCATGCAAGGAGGCTGCCATTCTCCCTGTTGGCGGGGGCCAGGACGGCTTGCGTCCTGTCTATCTCCACCCTGGTGATTCTGTCAACATCAACATATATTCTCTGCATCGATCCGAAGTCTACTATCCTGACCCAGAAGCCTTTCGGCCAGAGCGGTGTGAGACTATTCGGCCGACTTGGGAATATCTTCCGCTTGGTGGCGACCCTCGGCAATGCCCGGCGCAACAGTTGGCATTATTTTGGGTGGCATACACTGTGGTAAAAATGGCGATGATTTACAAAGAGGTGCAGAATCATGATCCTGTGGAGGAGTTTGTGGAGAATATGAAGTTGAATATGGAAAGTTTGAATGGAGCTCGGGTCAAACTCATTGCCTCCTGAGCCATCCACTTGTTCGCACCTTCTATTATATAAATCCTGCCCTTGCCTACGCCTCAAAAATGCACGTGCGCATGGAAACTAGCCATAACTACATAAATCTTGAATAATTCTGCTTCCTCTCTCTTTTTTCTCCAACCATCAACATCGCAATAGTGTATCGCTCCTATTCTCCGCACACCTCACGTCCTAGAGTGTATAGACTCCTCACCGCTCTCTCTCATTCTTCTTTTCACTACATTTTGTCACATTTTACGCTTTTGCTAGCAATATTTCTTATTGCAGTCATCCATTGTACGCGGTCGCCGTCACCCATCGCTGATCCTACCGCCGAACGCCAAAGTCGTTCCGGACAATCAGTCAAGCTACTCCTTGCGCTGCCCTGCTAGTCAGACACCACCTTCCCACTGAATCATTGTGTCAGCTGCCTCTCCCAAGTATGTCTCGTGCCTATTATGGCATAGGTTGATGGGACGAATGTCTACAGTCTCACCTTCTATCACTACGAACCAACAATCGTGGACTTCTTTGCCCACAAATTACCTTTTGTCGTATGCCAGCTTACTTGATACAAGTGTCCTCCCGCAATCCTCCCCCCTCCCTTGCGGAGATTATCCGTATGGGGCGAGAGGCTTTAAGTTTTCATGATTAGCTTTCCTCACTCGCATTTCTACCAACTCTTCATGGTTTATATCATGACAGATTGTTAGGTTAACATGCATGTAGAAGGCGGAAAAAAGGCAGAAAACGGGTAAGCAACTCCTTTTGCTCTTGATAGCCTTCAATCCAACCCCGCTCCAAGTCATTATTGGGTGACGCGCACCATTATTGACCGAATCAACTTGAACTCGTCGCTAGATGCCAGATATCAGGCTTTGTTAACTGAAGATAGACGAGGAGGAGAAGAAGGAGAAGAGAAAGGAGGGGGTGAAGGAGGAAAGTTAAGGAAAGATGAAGGAGGAGGAGATGGTGGTGGTGGTGAAGAAGGAAGAAGAAGAGTAGAAGGGGGGCAATGGCCTCGAAATCGCCTTTTTTGTCACGCTTTCGGAATACAATTTAATACTCTCACGTACTTATTAGAGCCTTGTGTCCTGTAGTAATCTAACCTAGCATCTAGCATCGTATTACTACGCATCCCTTTGTACCCTTGTTAGGGGGATATCTGGAGGCACAGTATTATGCCTGAGCACTCTACTTCCTATCTTTTATAACCACCTTGCGGGTATATAATATTCAATGCACACCTGTTGCTCTAAATACCAGACTTATCCGCACTAATGATACGTTCCAAAGTTCTTATTTCTATTCTATTAATTTTCGTAATCCTGTCGTTGAATTTGATGATAGTTTAATAACATTGAAAGTAGCAATTCATGTCCTTAATACCTTCGTACACGACGGAACTATCCTCTAAGTCAGACAAACGTGCGCCCACAAGCAACCACCTATCAACACAATGTACACTTCAACCAACTTACATCCACTGGGCAGACAAACGAAACACCTACATTGTAAGACTTTTAAAACATCTTCCTGGACGTAACAATGAAACCTACTATATGTACTTACAACGCGATCAACCATCAACCCTTCGATACTATAAAATCCTTCTCACTCCTTATTCCAACACTTCCAATCCATAACACACCTCAACTGTATACATTTCAACTATACACACCTTAACGGTACACATCATCAACGGTATACACTTTAACGGTACATATTATCAACGGTACACACCTCAACGGCACACATTTCAACGGTACACACCTCAACCGTACACATCATCAAGATGCCGAACCGCAACCTGACTCCAAGGCGACCTACAGTGTCGCCTATTACGCCACGAGCACCACCAGGTTCTCCAATCACCCCAAAGCGACCCACCGTGTCGCCCATCACACCACGAGCACCACCAGGTACCCCGGCCACTCCCAAGCGACGTTCCCCGGCTACCCCCAAGCGACCCACCGTGTCGCCAATTACGCCACGAGCTCCCCCACCTTCCCCAGTCACCCCAATAATTCCCTCTCCAGCTAACCACGACGACGCGCGCTGGAACGCGCTCGTCGAGGCCGCGTGCCTCCGGTGGGAGGAAGAGTTCAACTCCGCTCCGGATCCACAAAAGTAATCCACGCATATATCTAGACCGGACGGACGCGGACAGTATCCCACTTTTCGAAAGATAAGTAGAAAGGAGGTGTTTTAGACTATGCGTCGGGACAGGCAGGCAGGGAGGGAGGGAGGTGTTTGTAAGTTAGAATTGTGTGATCTTAACTACTGTAGTATATATATTTTTTGAATTCGAGTTCTTGTCAGCTACGGTATGTACTCCAGGAACAGATTAAAAAAAGTTTTCCTTGGGGGGATGTTTCTTAACTTTGCTTGTTAAGTTGGGATTAAGCGATTTGCTGTAATAATGCTATGATTATGTATATAATTCTGGAAAATGCAAGGAGTAAAGTGAAATCTACAACAATGCCTGACCAACAAGGAGCGCTGTGGAAATAAGGCCCCGGGTTATATAAATCTATATATATAACCTGTTTTCTTTATACAAGCTTTTCGTAGTACGTACTCTCTTTCTCTCTCTCTCTCTCTCTCTCTCGGGCGCGCTTAGGAAAGTCTATATAATTTATAAATTAGATGTTATAAGGGATGTATGTATATAAATGCTCAGATATTTTTATTGTAGAGATATATATATATATATATATATATATATATATATATATATATAAAGGTTAGGTTAGATACCTAATTCCACAAATAATAAACGAATAAACAAACAAACAACACCCCTTTCCTTTTTCTTTATACACGTACGTGTAAGCAAACAAACAAACAACCCTCCCCCCCCTTTCCCTTTTCCCTTACCCACACTCATTACATACACTATTAATATCCCAAACACGGAAACAAAGGCTAAATAACGGTATATAACCCTGCTAACTAATAAGAAACATTCTATTTTTTATATACCTACCTTTTAACTTCTTCGTTCCTACATAACACTTACTTCACACACACACACATATACACAAAAAGAAAAGTAGAGGAAGAAAAAGAAAAAAAAAGAAAAAAGAAAGAAAAAGGAAAGGAGAGACAAATCTATTTTATCCAAGGTAAAAAGTTAGTTAGTTACATATATATATAATGTATATAATAGAACAAGAACGAGAAAACAAAATAAAAAAATTCTATATAATCACTTCCCTCACTTCATCATACATATCTATCTATCCACACACACATACACATATCAACCAAAGAAAAAAAAGGGGGGAGAGGGAGAGGCGGAACAGTTACGCCATTAATCGAGTTTTCGTTCTTCGTTTCCCCTAATGAATCGTCTTAATTACCACACACACACACAACACCTCCAACCATTCTTCGTTCGCCCCTTTTGTCATATCCTCAATCGTCATTGTTATTTTGATATCCGAAACCCCAAAAAAGGTAGAAGCATTTTCCCCTCTCCCACGTGCGTGAAACCAAATAATAAAAGATCCATTTCATTTCCCATATCCCATTTCCCATATCCGTTCAACACATCGCATGAACCAACAAAACCAAAAAAAAAAACAATGCGCCGAAATAACAACAAATAAAAAGTCCGTAGATTAAAACAGGGGTAGTAGGTAAAAGGTAAGGGGTGGTCGCCACCTCGAAACAAAAGCGCGAAACACAAAACCCTCCCGCCCGGAATTCCGAACCTGCGGATAATGGTGAAAAATCAAAGCAAAACGCCAAGGAAGATAGGGAGGGAACCGGGGAGGGGGGGCCTTATCCGAGACCGCGCGACCGCTCGCCCGCTCGCCCGCCGACTTCCGGTAGATTTTAAAAGTACACCCATCATCTCATCTCATTTTTGTTGAGGAAACACATAAGCGCGGAAGGACAAAAGGGAGAAAAAAAATTTCTCAACACGCAAGCCATGCAGGGACGTAAGGAAAAAAACGGAAAACGGTGAAATGCAGCCTTTTTTTTTCGCTGCAGGGTCTCGGGAGGAAAATTTTCTTCTTTACTCATCATGTCTTGCGTGACCTTCGTAATCAAAAAAATCGTACATGGCCGCCGCTATCAAAATCGGTCTCGACCGGGCATGGCATAATTTTTTTTTTTTCTGTTTTTGTTGGCGTGTTTCTTTTTTGGGTGCGCTTTGCTGCAGTCAGTTTCGTGAGCCGCAGGGCACTGGCATCGGTGATTCTGGAGGGTTCTGGACGGGCCTCGTCGTGGCGCGATCGATCCAACGCGGACAAGGCCGCCATGCATGCAGCGCAAGCACAGGGCGCATCGCATCGCGTCGTATCGGGGGGTACATGGTCGATAGGCGGGAGCCGCCCGCATGGCTAGCCCCATTCATCTCGTAGGGCTGGACAATCAGTCGTGGGGACCTCCGCGGCGCCTGTGCTTGCCGGGGAAGTCGACCTCTGGATGGACGACGCGCTGTCACGACTATGTTAGCTTGCGTTTGCGGGCAGGTGTCCGGTGGTGGTGGATGCTTACCATATGGCGTGTCAATGCGTCGTTGCGTGAAAAGGTCTTCTCCTCGACGCAGAGTGCGCAGCGCACCTTTTGCTTGCGCACATTGTGGATCGTGTCCTCATGCCGCGTCAGGTCGTACGGACGAGAGAAGATGGTGTTGCAAGGCTTGCCCGTCGTCGGATTAATGCGCTCGCACTTGTGTGGTCCGGCTTGCGAGTTGCGCTCCAAGAGGGCCGCTGACGTCATGCCCGTCGAGCTTGCCGGGCCGATACCCAAATTGGCCGTGTTGCGATGCCCTTCACGCTTGTGCTTCTGTAGCTTTTGCGGGGTTTCGAAACGCTGCGTGCAGCCGTGATAGGTGCACGTGTAGGTGCCAGAGTCCGCCTTGGAATCGGCGGGTTTGGGCAGCGTGTGCGGAGCGCGGTCGCTTGACTGGCTGCTCGGGTCGCCACCGGCTTCGCTGGCGCTCGACTCCATCGACGTCAGATGAGCAGGAAACTCTGGATTTTGATCCGAAGTAAATGTCATCTGCGACACGTTTCGGTACTGAGAAGGGGCATTCGATGGAAGGCCATGCATGTTGCCCTGCACCGAAGGGGGAGCGAAGGAATATGTAGAAGACGGGAGTGCAGTGCCCGTCACCGCCGGGGAGAAGTTGGGCGAAAATTGAGGGGTCGCCCAGTTGTTGTTGTTGTTGTCTCTCCGGAACGATTGCGCTGTTGTGTCAAACCCGGATTGGGCCGTCGCATTGCTGTATCGGTCCACACCGTCGAATTGCTGGCTGTAGTCGGACGTGCCCCCGTCAGGAAACAGGGGAACCTTGGAGTCGTTGTCGGCATCTCGGTAGTCGAGAAGTGCGTCCTTGGGCGAAATGGTCTTGACTTGACCGTCTTCTGGTGGTGCCACCTGCGACTTCATTGCGTGCGCCGCATCGGCTGCCACCTTTTGCTCGCGGGCTGCAGCGGCTGTACCAACTCCCATCCGCGGTGACGAGAAGGAGTTGTTACTGGGCTGCCTATACGGCGATCCCCGCCGAAAAGGTGAGTCACCTCTTGATGCCGAACTTGACGGCGACTGTGATCGTGCCATGTGCGCTGCCTGGAGGCTTCGCTGGATGAGCTCATTGTTGTTGGTGCTGCGGTACGGTGACAGTAGCGCATTGGTTTTGTTGTTGGGTATTGATGCTGTCTGCGCGACTACGTTGTTGGGGTCATATGAGTAGTCGGCAGCCACATCGGTATATGTGCGTTCAAACTTGGGTACAGGGCGCACATCTGCTTCGTCTTCGTAAGTAATGAACTGGTTAAACAGCCATGAATCGACCTTCTGGAGGGTCTCACCGTTGGGAGGGAACTTGAAGTCCATCTCATCTCCTTGCGTCGTGAGGGGCGTCGCCGGTGAGTCGTGACCGTAGCTAGATACACTATGCCGCGCTGAATGGGCGAAGCCCGGGACTTCATCGTCTGGGACGTGTTGGTCCATGAGCGCCTGCTTCATTGACATGTGTGCAGCCATGGTAGAGTCCATGGTGCCAGTGTGCGGTGTGTATGTGTTGAAGTTGTTATTGCTGTTATTCATAGTGAAGGAGTCTTGTGTGGGAGTGTGCGTCGGCGTCGGGAGATGGTTCGAAGGACCGTTCGAGAAGGTTCTTGAAGATGGGTCAGCCAGCGTGTTCAAAATAGATTTGGATGGTAATGATGAGTCAACTCCCACGAGGTGAGCTGAAAGCTCGGGGTGAGCGACATACTGGTAACCGGCAGAGCCTATCGACGACGACGAGGGTGCGCGTTGGTGACTTCTCTCTGACCGACTTTGTTGGGGCGTTTGCAGCGTCTGAGAGGCCTGGAAATTGGCGTTGTACGAATTGGCAGGCCAGTTGTCGAACCCTGTGGCAGTGGTGGCGACGTGCGTGGATAGCATGGGGGAGGCGGAAAAGGCCGCGCTGTGCTGCGGTACGGGGGTCGACTGTTGGACTCTGATTTGCGGATTGGCAAAGTCGAATGAGGCGTTCATGAAAGGATTTGACGCGCTTGGATCGAGGGCCAGCTGGGGATTGAAAGTCGTCTGTTGCGACTCAAGGTAGTCGTTGAGCAGCTTCTGGTCGACGAATTGCTGGGCCTGCTGGGCCGAGAGTTGCTGCGAGAGGGTATCGAGGGAGAAGGACTGAGGCGAGAGGGGAGAAGGAAGCGTGGTGGTGGTGGAGTGTGAGTGTGAGTGTTGTGCGGAGGGTTGTGTAGTGGTTGTCGAAGAATGATGTTGGTGGTTAGAGTGCTGACGTCTGTGTGTAGGTAGCGCCAACATAATGGGACCGAAGGGCAAAGTAGAGTACAATAGGGTCGGGGACCAGTGCGGGTGGCAAAGGCTTTATAGTTGGCAGCGCCAGTGACCAACTATGACTCGATGGGGTGGTAACGGTAGCGAGGTGCGGTGCGTTAGTCAGTGCGGTCAAAGAACAGCGTGATGCTTGGTTCCTTTGTGGTGGAATGCAGTGGAAAAAAGGGAAAGGTGCTTAGGTATTCATTCGGTGGTCCTCGGAGGTAATGGAGTGATGGAGTAATGGAGGGAGGGGGGCTAACGGGGACGCTAGCAAGATGGATTGATTTGCAAGAAGAGAGGAAAACGGGCCGGCAGGATTGGGAATCGTATTATCTTAGTAACGCTAGGGCAATGGTTGGAAATGCAATGCAATGCTGAGCGGAGGAAGGTTTGGACGGGCGTCTCGGAAGCAGATGGATTGTGCGTTGGGTGTGTAAGGTAAGTGAGCTGGAGTGGGACGAGACGAGAGAGCTTTCTCTTTCCTTTCATAGTCTGCGGGCATGACGTAGTGATGGCCCAGTCGACCGATGATCGTCCCTCCTTCCAGAAGCCACTGGCCGGCGCGCTAAGCCCGTTAGCTGCATGCGCTACCAGCCCTGTACACTCCCTGCAGCCGATACCCCTGTCAGCAATGCATTGGCTCACTTTTGCACAGCCCTGCCTGCCCTGCCCTGCCGATAATGTGCGAATCGAATCCATCCATTCAACGGGAAAAGCAGGACAGGAAAATTTTTTCTACTACTCTACATGGTATGGCCCAATTCAACGTCGTGCAACTAACTTACACAGTACAGTAGAGCGAACGAACCAACCCGACATGGTGCACACGATACACACTAAGCATCGGCTGCCATCCGAAGGGTATTGCCGAGGCCCATCTAGGCAACGATGCGCTCCTGTTCAACGATGCATTTCTAAGAATATATCATCGGGTACGGGTTCACGAAAGCGAGCAACAAGATAGGATAGGGCAGGGTAACACTTCCCCTTCGGCAGTGACCCTGTTTCCTGTCGTGACTGTTGAGTGGTGGTGACCCTGCATGCGGCAAGGCCAGCCGTCTGTTGAGCCTCGAAACGTGGTGTTGGTGGTGGTGGTGGTTGTGGTTGTGGCCGGCGGGTGAACAGACTGGCCGCTGCTGGCCGCCGCCATCCTGCGTACGGTACTTTGCTAACCTCCGCATCGGTGCATCGTGAACCCCTAACTTAATGATTAATCCAACTACACTACACAGTCAGTTTGCTGACTCCGCCCCTCGGCCGGTGCGCCCGGCCACCTGTCACATCCAAACGGACCCTTCTTCTCCGCATCTCCGCTTCCTTCACCCTTTAGACGCTGATGAGATGAATCGTCAGCTCAGATCTGGTTCGGATCTATCCCCCACGTCCACCGCGGTCCGTGGCGTAGCAGCCTCACCCAGCCCAGCCCAGCCCACCAGTCGCCTACCTAACCGCATTCGCTTGCCATGTATTCTCCTTCTCGAGGTCCCTTTGCGAGCCATCTTGGTAGCGCACTTCATCTCGACTGTCTAGACTCCTCTACTCTACTCTTGGTGACTGCGAATGAGTCAAAGCCACAGATCTAGAGTATTGAACGCGCATGTCACATGGCATCCCGCGTGACTAACCGCTGGCTTTGTTTAGTTGGACTCGTGGACACTGCTGTTTGTATTCGCCAAACTGTCTACGCTCCCAGCTGAGTCCCAGAACCGTGGACGCGCAACACGGCGGCGCTGCGTGGCTTTCGTCCGGGAATAACCCTAAACACACCTTGAATGATGCCTACACGTAGCTATGCACTTACTTTTACGCAATCAACCGCATACTCAATCATCATGTCGACAAGAAACAACACGTGTTATCAGTACATGCCTGTCTCGCGCGTACACTACACACCCTCGCCAAACGTGATATCCATCCAACAGAGGCATGAAACGGGAGATCGTGTCCCTATGCAGACCCCAACCCAATAGGCCGGGCGCTGGGAACTGGGAACTGCGCCCATCCCAACGGCAGCAGGACAGATCAGCACCGCAGCAATATCAGGGCATGCAATCAACGTCGCACTAACAGACAGACAGACAATAGACAATACAATGGCCATGCAGCCAAGCCAAGCCATCAATGATATCAATTGATCTCAAATATTGGAGTCATGCACTCAACAGGAGATTTTTTTGCACTCCGCTCCCCCGCGTAACGAGTAAATGACAGGTTTAACGTCCCAACGGAGACGCGCGCGCAGCAGAGCGCAATAGCCTTGCACAGTCTCCTAGCGAGTCGGCGTCTGTTTTTGGGGCTTTCGGTAGTTGAATAGCCTTGACGGTTTTTTTTAAAGTGGAGTCTGCGGCGGGAAAGGGACACACACGTACCCACTTGTCAGATTTTCAGGGTCCAGTCCAGCCATGTCCAGTCCCGAGCACAACGCACGCACAAGTTCAACGATGTACACAAGTAATGTGCCACACCTCGCGTCGTACATAGTGTGTAGCTGCAGTGCTACATCGTTTGTGTTGTGGCTGTGTGGCTGAACATGCTGACAAAGAAGCGGGCTCGCCGATGAAAATTTGGAATCGTAACGTTGCATCGCGCACGCTGATTGGGTGTGTGTCGTGTGCACAGCATTTTTTTTTTTCTTACTATCGTCCCCCTTTCCCCTGCACTAGCCACGCACGACTTTTTTTTTTGCTGCACCAGCCACTCGGCTACCTTTATCGTCCCTTCTTCGAACCGAGGCGCGCCATCGTCTCGATATCGACTAATCGGCAAGTTTATCTTATCTGCTCGCTCTTTCGCTATCTATCTATCTATTTCCATCGAAACGACGACGCACCACGAATCGATACATAACTAAAAAAAACTCAAATATGCCCGAACTACACATACACTACCTTACATCCCTTACAAATCCTTACCTTAACCCGACCCGGTTCTTCTCCCCATCACATCACATCACACTTTCTCCTCCTTAAACGCATCATATCCCCGTCTACCACCTAGTAACATGACGCCAATCTAATCACCCGGGGCTGGGCAGCATGAAAAAAATGAAATGCAATAATGATGGTGTTTCGAGCGTTGCGTGACGAATGATGATGATGAATGGTGAGGTGATGCCAGATGGAAACAGTGCGCGCGCGCGCGGGGCCCACACCCGAGACGTGCTATGACATCACCACCTTACCCCCAGCATCAAACTCACTCACTCACTTCACTCACCCCACATCCTACCCCACCACCCCATGCCCTTCGCGCGCGCGCGCGTCATCAATCATTGTGTCATCCCACAAACACCTGTTGCCGGAAAAACTGTCAACTACCTACACAAAAATAGGTTGGCAAAAGGAAAAGAAGGGAAAAAAAAAGCAAAGCAATAGCCTTCTATGCGTGTGCCATGATGCAACTGCTGCAGCAACCGCTGCCTCACCTTTTTTATTTTCTTCCCTACCCTACGCAACGTCCTCCAACATACATCCCCCTGCGTCATCGATTTTTGCTTGCTGCGAACCGCTCGTTTTGTTCTGTGTATGTGTTGTGTTGTTGGCGTTGCCCTGCGTTTTTTCGATGCACACAAAAAATGCGCGATGATGCAACGAACGTGGGCAGCAAGCAAAACGAACGAACGACTACACCAAAACGTTCGTGTGATCGGCGGCCAGGGCGCGCGAGAGTGTTGGCTTGCTGCAAACCAGAAACCTTTTTTTTTAAACCCGTCTCTCTCGCTTTTACACACGCAGAGATTATTAAAAAAAAACTTGAAATCGGTCTAACTAACCCATCTATTTCCAACTTAAAATCTCCCCCGACTAGGTATTCCTTGGACATACCTGCTTATACACACACACACACAAAATAAAAAAGGTCAGCCAGCAGGGATGGTGGTGCGGTGCCAATATACTACTGATGCAGGGCAAAAAAACAAGTATGTATGCCCGTTGGGTTTACCACTCTGTTTAAGTTTGGGTTGGTGTTGGGTACAAAAAAAGCGATTGGACGCCCTGCCCTCCCTCGCCGGGGTTTTTTTCGGGGAAACAAGAAAAGCAGGGTCGTGTGAGGGTTGAATCAATCTTGCTTACTTGCAATCAAGGCAAAAGCCCCCTCGCACGCACGCACGCACGCACGCACGCACGCGCGTGTATGTATGTAATGTCGCAAAAAGAGAAATACAAAGGGTTTTACTTACTGTGTTGTATGTGTATTATGTATGCCAAGCAAAACCCTGCATAAACAGATAACAGGGCACGCGCGGGCGCGCATGCGCGGGTTGGTGTTTGGGTAGGTAAAGAAAAGGGGTAGTTGGAGGTGTCGATCATGACACCGATGACGACTTTTTTTTTTCGCAAACTATTGGAAACTGTATGTATAGTATGCTCTTAAATTTGCCTAAATGTATACCGCCGAGTCGCGTCGTGTTTGTAAAAATAAGTCGTAAATATTTCAATAGATAGAAACATAACTACGAAAGAAGTTACTTGTTTTTTTTTTTCTAGGAAAAAGTTTGTGAAGGTAAGTAACACGATTTTTGCACAATTCAATCTTGTTTACTGTAGTAAGATCCTTTGAAAATTAAAGGGTCCAAAACGTAAACGTCCCCTACTACCAACTAACTAACCACCCCACATCTTATCTTTCTTATCACTTAACCACGTGCGTGCGCAGCGCGAGCGAGCGCGTGTAGGGCTTCTAAACGCTTATACGCTATATTATAGTAAGCAGAAATGTATATAAGTAAGCAAACAACGGCATTTAGAATTTACTATTTCCAACGTGTTAAAACGGATATATGTGAATGGATATAAGAAAGAGGTAAACTACGGTAACGTAGTAGGTTGGTTTGCTTAAGTCTGTAAGTATGTATGTATGTGTAAGGGGGGCGGCGGGATTCGGCCGAGACCGAGTTAAGCCGAGGCCGAGACTAAGCCGAGGGGCTTAAAGCTTAGATATCAATGTTACATAGTAGGTACTTACTTTTATTAAGTAGGTACTTGTGGCGGTTTGTAATGCAACTAAAGCGGAACACCGCACTGTGTATGTACTAAAGAAATGATTAGTTGGGGGGTTTTTTTTTTTCTTTTTTGTTGAAGGATTATTAAGTATAGAGGTCTGATTAGTTTTGTTTAATGTTTATTAATTGCTTTTCTTTCTTATTAATTTAAACTTAATTTAGGTTTTTTTAGTTAGAAAGGTAGTTAGTTGTTGTAGCGTAAGTGAGTCCGTTGAGTGTGTAATTGCGTGAAAAACGGAAAGGAAAGGAAGGCAAGTAGGGAGGGGAAGGGGTTTGGATCTAAAACTGATAACGTGGAATTTGCGTGGGTTTGTTTGTTGTTTGTGTTTAAAAGATGGAGAAAGAGAAAGAGATGATAATGTTTGCTGCGCGCGCTAAGGCGTTTGTGTTTGTAACTAAATAAGTATAAACATTCATGGTTATAAAATAAACGATAATATAGCCTATCTGCCGCGAATTATCTTAGGATACTTTCCACTATATATATGTAACCAAAAAATCTAACATTTATATCCTTCTTCACAACATCTAACCCTCCATCAGGACTGCGATCAAAACCTTGAATACCGGTCCTGACTGCGTCCTTGTCCTTGTCTTTGACCACGTTCGCGCGCGCGGCGCGCGCGCGGGAAGCCCGCGCTATTTGTCGATGTTGGGAGGTTGTCTTCTCAATGCCTTGGGCCGCGTGATCGTACAATGGCTTGATGAACTCGTCGCGCGCGACAACTGATCCTTGTTGTAAATCACAGCCTTTCCCGAGCCGAGCGGCGTACTACGGTGCTGAACGAGTGATTGATATCGGCTGTCCAACCTTCGCTCATATTGAGATCTTACGAGGCTCCTGGAACCGAGTAGCCACGTGATCGGCCGGTTCAGGTGGCATTGAGTATGGGATGTTGTTGTTGATTTGTTTACTAAAAGTTGGGTCTATTCTGTTCGTTTGTCCTGGGGCTCGGTCGATCTCAAAATATGAGCAAAGTTGAGAGATCCTGAGGGAACTTTTTGGTACGAAGCAAGCGGCAAATAGCTATGCGTGAACTCTCACTCTCGTCGATCCTGAGTAGAGTTCTCCTGCTCCCACCGGAGGCTGTGGCGAGAGTGTCGTCGGTATTGTCGTACTCACGGGTTGGACGTATCGGTGTAGTGGGAGACACCGTTGGCCGTTTTGGCGGAATAGGGGAGACCGTTAGTCGTTTCAGCGTGATTGGAGACACCGTCTACGAGAGACGCCTCCTTCGCTGTGCGACTTTTTCTCTGTCACTAGCAAAACGTTATGCCCAGCGGCGTTTCGGCGTGATTGGAGAGACAGTTCATAATTCTTCACAACATCACGAATTCCACTAAATATACATCCAATTCTTTAACGGAATCGTAATTCGTAGTCGTAGTCAATCGTCGTAACCCAAACAGATATCTAACGAAATCACCCAGGGTATCGTCGAGACCAAAGGGGGGTATCCAAAAAACTAGAAAGGACGATGGAAAATAGAGATAAGGCATCCACCGAACTCATAATCCGGGTCGTTCTTCTCGTGCTCCTCAGCTCTCTCCTCCTCAGCGACTATACAAACGAAAGTTTTGTAGGCAAACATGCTACGCGTATCCAAGAGAGCGGCCGAGGTTGGGGTTGGGCTTGGGGAGTAGGGGATGGAAGGGGTGTAAGTAGCGAAGCCGTTGGACGTTGAGGTGTAATTTGGTGTAATTAGGGACACCGTTGGTCGTTTTAGTGTTATTACATATACTGTTAGGCGGTTTGGAGTAGTTGGGACGCTGTTAGACGTTTTGGTGTTTACTGGAGACGCCTTATTGGGGACACTGTTGGACGTGTCGGCGTGATCAGAGAGAGACAGTTTATAATTCTTCACAACATCACGAATTCTACAACATATATATACACAACAAAAGCTTTACTGGGGAAACATCTTTCTTTCAGAATTATTAGTAACTAAACATTCCTTAACCAACACCGAGGGTATCAAATTATCTAGAATTATCCCAAAGTCCCACAAAATATCAAACTCGCCCCCCATAACCTCTCAATCCGTATCCCTAAGCTTCCTCTTCCCCTTTCTCACGCTGTGGCCCTACCGCTCCCGGCGCGTTAATTTCGCGTACTCTTGGTTTGCAACCTCTAAGAGAGCGGTCCACATTGCGTCGCGGTTAATTGGGGGAGATACCGTCGGGCGTCGTGGTGTTATGGGAGACACCGTGGGGCGGCGTGGAGTTATGGGGGAAACCGTGGGGCGGCGTGGAGTTATGGGGGAAACCGTCGGACGGCGTGGAGTTATGGGGGAAACCGTTGGACGGCGTGGTGTTATAGGGGATACCGTGGAGCGGCGTGGTGTTATGGGAGACACCGTGGGACGTTTTGGTGTTGTTTGGCCTGTGGTGGAAGCTGCTGCATGGCCGTTGTGGCGGTAGACGTTTTGGTTTGTCATCTTGATGATTTGTGGTTCAAATGTGTTATGGTTTACTTGATGATTTGTAGTTGAGGTGTGTTATAGATTAGAAGTGTTGGATAAGAAGTATGAAGGATTTTATAGTACTGGAGGGTTGAGGGTTGATCGCGTTGTGAGTGCATGTTGCTTGTAGTAGGCCCCATTGTTACGCTAAGATGTTTAAATAGCTTTACAGTGTACGTGTGTGTGTGTGTGTGTGTGTGTATGTGTGGGAGAGAAAGAGAGAGAGCATCTATACATGCCTGCGTGCTTCTATGTGTGGACAGATATGAGGAAGTGAGGAATTGATTATATAGATCTTTTTCCTTTTCTTGTTCTGTCGTGTACGTATGTACCAACTTTACATGATAAAATGGATTAGATTGGAATTTTACGCTTCGTTTCTTTTCTTTTCTTTCTTTCTTTCTTTCTTTTTTTCTTTTCTTTTTTTTGTGAAGTGTTAGGAAGTAAAGGTAAATTTTGGATATTGCTTACAGCGTTACGGTTGCGTTCCGTTTAAATGTAGTGTGACTCTGCGTAAAAAGGGGGGG